>JAPYYQ010000380.1:0-158551 GCA_030522585.1 Anagyrus pseudococci
CACCTAGCGTGTACAATTGCCACCGCTGGCCCCCGCTTCGATGTCGGGGCACCACGCCTGGGCCTCCCGAGCTCCCCAACTACATTTCCGATCGGGTCTCTCTCTCTCTCTCTCTCTCTCTCTCTCTCTCTTCGTGAGACTGCCGCGCGCTTAGGCGCCTGTGTTGACAAACAATCGTGCCGGAGCGAGAAACCGGCAGGCGACCGCTGACGACGTCGAACGACGACGACGGGCGTGCGTCGTCGTGAAAACGGCACCCTCTAGCCCCAGCGCCACCAAGCGGAGGCGCCAATAAATCCGAAAAACTGAATGGCCCGGACTGCCCTGACACATAGGTGTATTCCTCGCAAATCGAACGCCGAATGTTCCTTTTTTTCCAAAGAAACCCCGTACCTCTATGGTTCGTCAAAAAAACGTGTCGGTAGAAGGAACGGCCGAGAGGTTGCGTCGATTGGAGCGAGTTGCTCTCTCAGCGCTTGGAGAGAAGCAGGCCAACGTCGTCGGCGGCCCGGCTATGGAGAGCTTAGGGGAGGCCAGGTGGGAGCTCTCTCGGCTCTCACACAGGGGGGAAAGGTGCGGGGCGGGCGGCGGAGGGCAAGGGGGGTTCAGAAGCCGCGAGCGCCTCGCGTCGGCGGCCGAGGCAAGCTCTTAACGGCGTATGGCCATTTTGTGCGTGACAGTTCGGCGGAGCACTCGGTCCGCGCCGCCCGCGCCCCGGACGGAGCAGCTCTCCTCGGCGTGTGTGAGAGCGCCTATCGTGCAGTGTGCTGCAGCAGCGCAAGCCCGTTAGCCGCGCCTCCTCCCCCGGCAGCGCCTCTCTCTCTCTCTCTCTCTCACCTCAGTGCTCCGAACTGCTTGGAGACACACGTTCGTCGACGTAGGCGAGACGCTACTTATTCTACTGCTACGTTCTACTGCTCCGGCTCTCTGGACTTGCTACTGGCTTATCATCATTGTTGCCGTTTGCTGGACGCGCGGCGCAGCCCCGAGAGAGAGAGAGGATCTAGAAGGTGCGGACAGAGCAGCGCTCCTTTCGCGGCAGGAGGCTCGCTTACATTATAAAACACACACACACTGTGCGTGCATCACCGTCTGCTGTTGGCATCGCTGCTAGTATTGTTACTCTCTGCCTCTCTGTGTGTGTATGTGTGTGTGTGTGTGCGTTGTTGGAGGATCGAGGTCGAGGAAGCAACAGAGAGGAGCGCGTCTACGTTGCTCCGGTTTTAGGCGTCGGGAGTTTCGGAGTCACGGTTGTGTAGGGCTGTGGTGGGTAAGCCTGCCGAGGATATGCATTGGGCCCGTGCGTGAGCGTTAGCGCGTCCATCTGCTCTCTATCGTGTGGCTTGTGCACGGCTGGCACTCTCTCGCTCTCTTGGCGTGCGCGCGCCGCTGCACAGAGAGCCAGAAGCAGCAGCAGCAGCAGCAGTAGTATCAGCACAGGCACAACACACGGCCGTTGCATCGGGGCCGAGAAGCGTCCTCGGGCTGTTGTCGTTGCGCTGTTCCCTCTTTTCTTTCGCTCTCTCTCTCGCGCGCGCACTCCGTGTTCCACTCTCGAGTTGATAGAGAGAGGGCCGGTTGCAGTGCAGAGGGGGCCACGTGACGCCTCGGTCTTGTCTTCTCGGGGCCGGGCTGCTGCTGACTCCGGTCCGGAGTGCACGCGCGCCACGACCCTTTTTCCTTTTTCTCCTCGCGTTTTCTCTCTCGAGAGTCGCGCGCGCGCGCCCGCCGCGCCGCTCTGTGTATATACCCGCCCGCCCGCGCCCCTGCCTCCTCCTCGTCCGCGCTCTCTCGCTCTGTCTCGCTCGCTCGCGCGGCCAAGACCGGCCCCCGTTGGCTCTCTTTATTCTCCTGCGCGCGTGCTGCTCCATCGACGCGGACACGTTAATGCTACTCCTGCGCCCGCCGAGAACCAACGCTTTTCCTCCTCCTCCTCCTCCTGCTGATGCCCCTCCATCTCGGTCGGAGCTATAAGCTAGCCGTGTATTATTATTAGATCGGCTGCTAGGCGTTTACATCCTTGTGCTCTTTCTCTCTCGTCGGCGAGTGTGTACGTCGTCACCGGGTGCAGCTTACTCTGCAAACAGTGTGTGCCAGCCGCTGGACGTGTACTACTTGTTACCTCCGTTTTTTTACGTACGGCTCTTTCTCTGTGTATACACGAGTGTGTGTGTGTGTGTGTGTGTGTGTGTGTGTGTGTGCGCGCGCGCGCCTCTGTGTGTGTGTGTGGGTTGCGAAAGGAGTTGACGAGGCGTCAGCAGCTCGTTCTCGAAACTCGCTTTTTATTCCGCAAGCGGACTAATGGAATGCGTTCTCATTTTCCAGACGACCGAGCTGTTCCTCGTGAAGAACGTGAGCCTGGTGGTGAGCGACAGGCCGGACCGACCGGGAGCAGGCCAAGGAGCCGGCGGCGGCGACCGGCGCAAATGGGGCTACACCAGCTGTGGCAGCGGGGGACCCCCCTCGCTCAAGAGTATCGAGGTCCCAACCCCGACGCCGACGCCACCGACGCCCTACCGCAGTGTTGAGGGCCCGCTATCCAACTCGACGAATCAGCGGGGCTCGGCTACCCAGAGATCGGTCAGTCCTTCACCTCTCCCTCTCGCTCCCTCGTTCACTCTTTCTCTCCCCTTCTCTTTCCATCGTTCTGCCCCACTTGTCTCGAGCTGCACGATTACTCACGCCTCGTCTTCGTGACTCTCTTGCAGAAATCCCGGGCGGATGCAATGATTGAGCGTGCCCTGATACAGCCACAACAGTGTTCCGTGGATCCGCTCAATAACGCCCTCAACTGGGGTATACCCATTTGGACGGTCTATGAGTTGCAGTCTTGGCTGGAGAAGATTGCCGCCTCCCTTAAAGATCCCAACAGCTCCAAGTATTGTAATAATAATACGAGCGCGGGAAAGCAGGTGAAAATCAAGCATCTGAAGGAACCTTTTATCAAGTTTGAATCTTATCGCAGGTAATGCAGCAAACGTTTCGTTTAATTTACCATTAATAACTTGAAACGTGAATTGTATTAATATAATTTCATTTATTTCATTGCAGGGAAACAAGGCCTGTGTTTTTAGAACTAAAATCTTGGCCTACTTTGAATTTTGATGGTGATCCAGGTACTTGTCCATTTGACTTGAAGCGTAAAGACACTAAAGAAGTCACTTGTACCAAGGAGATTAAGGAAAATAGGGAAAAGTGTTTTAATCCTGATCTATCAAAGGTAATTGAAAGCAGTTTGTTGTAAAAAGGTGTTATACATTAATTATAAAAAATCAATTGGTTGTATTTTTTTTAAGGGCAAAGACATGACTCGCAGGCCTCGTGCCACAGCAACACGCGCGCGCAAGACCGAAAACACTGGCTACTGTGAAATTTGTCGTATTGATTACAGAAACTTGTCTAAACATCTACAAACTGATCAACATCTCAATTTCGTACAAAATGATAAGAATTTTTTATCTCTAGACAACTTAATTAGTACAGGAGCAAGTGTAGAAGCTTTTCTCAAAATCAACAGGTCGAAAGATGTCAGGTAATAAGGTTTTGCAGTAAATTACGTCTTAAAAATAGTATCATTAGAGTCTAACTAAATGTTATTATTTTATAGTAAAGACTGCAATCTTTTCACTAGTCGAGATAACAGCTTCGAAAATGGTTTACTCTTGCCGGACGAAAAGTCGGAAAAAAAAGATAAATCGAGCCTGAATGAATTTAGTGTAGGAGATTTGAGGACGATGCAGTGTAATGGTGCTCGTAAAAATCTAGATTCAAAACTAGATTCGCCACATAATCTTAGAACGAGAGCAAAACATGAAAGTGGTCATTTGCTGAGATCAAAAGGAAGGCCATTTGACGAAGTTGAAAAAAGTGAAAAGTCGTTTGAAAAGTACGTAATTAAAAAGCGTGCTAAAGGAACTATTTGGATAGAAGAAGAAGATGAATCTGAAAATGAAAAGGACACGATAACTGAGCGCGTTAGTTTTGATGGAAAACCGTTATGTGAAAAGTCTTGTGAAGCTGAACATAAGAAAAATATTGGTAATTGTGAAAACCCACCTGAAAATGTGTCAGTGAATGGTGATGTTAGTGCTGATACTGCTGACTGTAAATATGTAGATAGCAGTCTCAACAAAGTTTCTACTACTCCTACTACTGCTACTGTTAAAGACAATGCATTTAAAGATTCTTTTTTAGGTATTAATACAAAGACTAAAGTCAATGGTTACGATAAAAAAGAAGAAAATGTGAAAGCGACAGAAGAGACTGATTGCCCCGAAAAAGAAGTGAAAGAATTAAGTCACATTGAAGATAATGGAGATTCTGTAAGTTCTAGAATTAATAACGTTAATAATGGCGAGAAATTACCTATTGTTGACAATGATGATACTAATTCAATTAAGAGTTTAAACAAAGATGATAGAGGAAAATACAAACCAGCAAGGAGGGGTGGAAGAACATACAGAGGACGTCAGAGATTGTCAGTTGAAGAAAAATTGTTAGAGGATAACCGAGACTATTACAAAGTTGAGGTTTTAGGCAATAAACTGAGGTCTAGTGCAATTCCCCCAAGTGTTAATGTAATAGTGTCTCCTTCCAAAGAACAATCTGAAAAAGTAAAAAAGGACGACAAGCCGTCGAGTGATAAGCCTGTTGTAGTTCGTTTTAAACGCGTGCGAAAGTCGGAACTGTCTTTGTTGAGTGACGAGGCCGAATCGTTTATGTTTGGTGATCCAAAACGTGAAGATGACTCTAGTGAAAACAGTGACGGTGAACAAAGCAGTGTACTGCCAAATGAAACTGAAAGTGATAGAGAACAAACTCTTGATTCTATAGTAATAAGTTCATCTCCTCATGCCAATATTACTCCCAAGCAAGAAATAATCGAAGACGAGTCCCAAGATTCGTCTACAAATTGCGGCAGGGCGCGGAAAAGGAGAAGAACTCAGACTGAAGCTCTAATTAGAGATAACACAGATTATTACAAATTCGAAACTCCTGGTAGCAGATTAAGGTACAAAAATATATTATATCTTTCTTGTTAATAATTTTGTGAATAGTGTAAAAGTAATTGAAAAAAAAAATTTTATTGGATCTAAGATTTTTAATTTTTATTAATCAATGAAATTATTTTTATAAAAGTATTAAATTTAATTGAATTTCAATATTAAATTATTAGAATCTAGAATTAATTTTAAGTTTTCTATTTTTCATCACTTTATTCATTTTTAAAAATTTAGTAATGTTCAACGCATTACTAAAAAAAAATTCTTGTATGTTCACAGATATCAAGCACCATTAACTGGTATTTGCGATCAATCGCCTGAAAAGGGTACAACGCAAGATCAAGATTCGAGCGTGGCTTTAACAGAGGAAAAAATATACCCGTCCAAGCCTTCAGCAGAGGTCGAAAAAATGCATTACTCTTTCGAAGCCGTACCTCGGTCCGAGCCCTGGTATCAAACGTACAATCGCCAAGATATGGGTGACGAATTCTACTACAGTGAAAGCGACTCGGCAAAACCTTTTCTACTGCCATATGAGATTGAGAATTTTCACGAGATATTGCAAAAAAGTCTCATACAAAGCGGCGTATACCGAAAACGTGGCCGAAGTAGAGGTGGTCATGTAAACATGGGTATGCGATCGCCACGTAAAAGTCCACGTTGTCACGCATCTACGCTGGCTATCATGTCCACGATTGTCAAGAGACGCGAACAGCAACAGACCACAACGTTGAACACGATAGAAGAAGAGGGTAGCAGTAATAATAAAGTAAAGCCAAGTCAAGAGGCTGCCAAACCCGCGGAGAAGAAGACTTCAGAGAAGTCTGACGTCGACGCGGACTTGAAACAAATTGTTCAAAATATTGACAACATGCTTAGCGAAGGCATAGAGGAGATGGACACGTTCGAGGTAGATTTGTTGAAAACGCCAGACGAAGCAACTTTGCAGCCCACTGCTCTGCCTAAAGGTGCTCCGGAAAATCTTTTGGAAATACTCGATCGTTGCAACGATCCAACGCAACCTAATGGTTTAGAAAATTCGTCGTGTGCCAGCTCTGAGTGCGGAGAACTGATGGCTGACTCTCCTTTAAGGCGGCGGAAGAAGAAGAGAAAAAATAAGACTGGCTGGCCGGGTAACAAAATGCGGAGAAAACTACACATAAAGAACCTCAATGAGGAGCTACAGAAGGAGTTACAGAAAGAACGAGAAATGGTCTTGCAACACGAATTTAAAAAAGAATTGGAAGAAAATACTGATGATCTAGATGAAAGTCATCAGACGTTGTTAGGTGAAGAAATGGACGATTCATTATCGTTAGAATCGCAGAATGTGCTGCCCGAGGATGAAAGCGAGCACGAAACGGGTAAAGAAAATGAACAACTTCTCAACGTTATGGATTCGAAAGAAAGCAAAAGCCGGAGGATCAAGAATAAGGAGAGTAGGGAGTGTAAAGAAAGTGAAGAGTACAAAAACTCGCGAGAGATTAGCGAAAGTCGAGATGCAGCTGAAGTTGATGAAAAAAATGTGTTGAAGCCGGTCTTCGGCGACGAAGTAACTCCGCGAAAAAGGCGACGCGAGAGCTCCGATAAGTGCAGTGCCGACGAAGACGAGGTCGAATCTCAGCTTGTTAAAGGCACGAACGCGTCGAGCTTAAGCGAAGATTCGGAAGCTTCACTCTCTAACAACGAGAATCTCTGCGCAAAGGATGCTAATGCATTAGCGCCGCATGAAAAACGTTCGCCCGTTAGGTTCAAGAGGAAACGGCAACGCAAAAGTACGACCTCGTCTGAGACTTCGAACCACGTCGAGGCCGAAAATCGAAAGCAGAGTAGCGTTGGCTCATCTCCTAAGAAGCAGCAACCACAGCAGCAGATAAAGGAAGAACCAAGCGAGGTCCAGGAGCTCGCATTGGAGAGCGTCAGTGGCGGCAAGCGGAGCAAGAAGGAGGCAAAGCGTCTCAGACGCAACGATAGGACGCCCACGCAGAAGGCTCTTTTCGAAGATGAAAACTGTAAGAAGGAGTCTTTTTTATCCATAAGCCGAAAAAAAAGGCAAAAAAGGCCGCGAAGAAACGACAGCCTATCCTCCGAGCTTCCAAACGGCGAAATAGATCCGTTGGAGCGAGGCTCACCAGCGTTAAGCTCCGACGCAGAGCACCACAGACGCTCAAGCATCGATTTTCAGCCCGTCGTTAGGGTTATGAAAATTGACGACCAGGTCGACATGGACAACAGTATACTTACGGTGGCTGTGGCTAGTAATCGGAGACTGAGAAGCTCGGGCTCCTCGCCCAAGGCGAAAAAAAGTGTACAGCCGCCGAAGAAGCGCTTCAGAAACGGCTCTGGGAAGCGACATATCTCGGGTCAGTGGATGAAGAGCAGTTGAAATCTGCGGCGAATAAGCGTTTAACTTCCTTTTTTTATTTCTCGGATGTCGATAAGCTTCCGATTGTCTACTTTGTAAAAATGAACGATTCTCGCTCATTGTGTACATTATGTACAGACGATATTTGTGTATGTGTAGTATTTAAAATCTGAAGGCACCTAGGAATTTATTAACTGAATTATTCTATAGATATATTATTTTTATTGTCATTTTGTAGCAGAGTTGCTGCTAGTTTCATTATTTGTACATTCTTACAGAGCAATTTTTGCCGTTTTATCATTTATGTTTATTATAATTGTCATTATTATTATCATCATTATTGTATTAATTGCGATTTAATAGTTCTATACGAAAGATTTACTTTTCAATTTTTTTAATGTAAACTTGTAGTATATCGTATAAATTTAGATTTAAAACTCTTCAATGTTAGAGAAAAAACAAGTGAAGCGTTTTAAATTAATCAACGCAATTATGAAAAATATCAGAAGATATTCTTCTGCTTCTTGTATTGTTTATTTTGTAAGTAGAACATCTTTTTTTTATACAAAAAATTTATTAAATAAGTGTGTAAAGTCAGTAGCGCAATAACTTTTCAATCACAACCGAGGTGGTTTGTTTTAGCGTCGGCAAGACTGCAAATACAGCTTTGTAATAGTGTCAATCTATTTGTTTCAAGTATGAAATGTATGTAATATTAAATTTTAAAACGGCTTGCATCGAGCAAATTTTTAGTATTATTCATCAAAGTTTGTGTGGTTCAAAATATTTACAACTCGCGCCAAACTATCTACTGTAATGATTCTAAAAATTGTCTCCATACAAGAAAGAAAACACCTGAAACAACTGTCCTTGAAAAATATTGTAAATCTGTCAATACTGCAAAAACAAATGATTATTAAAGAAAACTGAATTTTCCATATAAAATAACTCTTTATTTTTATTAAACTCCTATTGTACAAATGAAAAATATACACATCGGTTCAAACGATCAATCGAGTCCCTCCCTCTCTTTGAAAGCCGCTTTCAATTCAGCCCGCTTTTTCTGCCGCCTCTGCTTCTCAAGCTCCCCTTTCTTTCTGATCCGTTTCTCCTGATTCTCCACAGCGTCCTCGCCATTAAAGTGCAGATCAAGCTTGTTTATCAGCAACTGCTCGGCAATCTCTCGGTTTTTCAATTGGCTCCGGGTCTCGTGGCACTTGACGACGATGCCGGTGGGTAGGTGCTTCATGACCACGTTGTTGGAGGTCTTGTTGGTCGACTGACCACCTGGTCCGCTGCCGCGCACGTACTGCACTTCAAGATCCTCTTGTTTGATCTTCGGCACCTTCGAGTAGTCTATTAACTTTTTCATCGACTTCGGACGCCTCGTGCTCGTGTTTACGCCGCGCTCCAGGAGTAGCCGGGCAATCGGAGGACACCGGCAGGCGAACATTGTACTCACACGACGCGCTTGCGATGCAGTATCGTCAAGCCTTTCTGCAAAGAAACAAACGCAGCTTAACAAACGAGTACGACAACAATGAGCTACAATAGAACGCTATGCCTACCTTGTATTGGAACTCGATGTCTTTATCGTCGCTCAGCTGGCGATTCTCGAGGAAACCCTTGCGAACCCGGTGGACGAAGTACTTCTTGTCTGTGTACTTGAGCTGCTGACTGTAACGCAAGAGGCTCTTGTACAGTCCCAATATCTCGTAGCGTAGCATCTCTTTGTCTAGCCTATGCCCAGTAAAATTCCTTGACAGGTTAATTGTCTTTCTGCATTTCTTTGAGAGAAAAATCAACTTTACGTAACCGAGTGCGTTGTTAACATGTATGTACCTTTAAAAAGTTCCTCGACAGACTGGCAGCTTTGTCGTCTGGTGTTGCGAGTAGAATATATAGGTTAAGAATAGCGCCCTCGTCTCTTTAATCCGCACTCTGTTTTCGTTTTCTCAACTTCTCGCTCGCTCCGAAAGGCGCGTTAGGAGAAACGCGTGTGTCCGCGCCGCGCATGGTAACGCGATTGAAACTTTCCGAGAATTCGCCTTTGGAAAAAAAGCCACGTACCTCCGCGAAAGTAAGTTCTGCGGTTATTCCAACTAATTAGGTCAACTACTGACCAAATTTTTCACTTCCTCGAAGCTGTTACCCTAAACAAAAAGCTCGTTTATTCTCGAAAAGCGAAAACAGTCGAAAATGAGCCAGAAGAAAAAAATTGAAATCCCCTCTTTACCGACTGTAACCAATAAGCAGCAGTTTTGTTTATATTTTACTGCCCGTACAACGCTGCAACAACCGGAGAGATAATAAAGAATACAGACTACTCATCGTATTGCTCTCTCAAACGCACAGAGCCCCACGCTTTTATGTCTACTTATGCATGATAAAGAGAGTTTAAATATTAATTTCCAATCTTTGTAGGATTATCAGTCTTTGTGAGAACAAGCGGGCGTGCGCGCGCGTGTAGTTGTCGCGGTCGGTCGGTGTCGTGTAAGCCCCGGTTAGCCCGGCTGTGCGTGCGCTCTGCTGACCCGCTGCTGCTCTCTGCTCCTCCCGCGCCTCAAAATTCCCCGTCGCCCGCAACAGCCACCCAGGAAACGGACCACCAGACGCGATAAGACGCTGCGATATTTTTCTAAACGAGCGTTGTCAAGCCCGCACGCGGCAGGGATAGGCAGAGAGAGAGAAAACCGGAGTCGAGAGGCTGGGAAGGACGGACAAGAGCAGCAGCATTAAACAGACTGCAAGGTGAGTCCGCTCTGTGCTTTTGGTAAAAATTTGGATGCATGCATGAATATCCAACGGTGCGCGCCCCTGGCTGCGGAACTGGCTTCTCTTTCTGCGTGCGCCCCTGTGTTTGCGTACGAGAGAAAGCGCGAGAAACGCTGTAACGAAGACGCCGCGGCCAAAGAAATGCTCCGAACTCCGAGTTTACGATAAAGTGTGCGTGCCTGTGCTAAAGAGAGAAAGAGAGAGCCTGAAAGAGGGAGAGGGAGGGAACGAGAAAAAGCAGTTATGGGCAACGGGGGGAGGCGGAGGGCTGTACATAACTGGCTTCTTCTCCCTCCGCAGCAACTGCTGGGCTCTGGAGAGCGGTCGGCCATCTTGCTTTGGCCTCTGAGCCGCGCCTGCGCACTCGCCGAGGTTTTTTTCTCTCTCGCTTTGCTTTCCTCCACTCTCCGCACTTCTCCTTCTCTCGAGCAACGCAGCAGCAGCAAAGTCTCCGCCGCGAGAGCAGAGAGAGCCTCAGTCCGTGGCCAACTTCGTGCCCAGTCGAGGCTCAGTGTGTGTGCGAGAAGGAGGCTCCTCTCTCTCTCTTTCTTCGGGAGCGTGTGCGAGTGAGTCCCCGTGCAGTCGTCGTCGTACGTCGACTCCCCCTAGTCTCTATAACCCTTTCCGGAGCAGCACGGCTTCGCCGTCAAAGCGACGACAACAGCCCAAGGAACTGGAAACTGCTGCTGTTGGCTTGGCATCATCGTCCACTTCGTGTCTCCCGGTCTGCTGTCGAGTGAGTAAAGTCTCGCGTGTAAAAGAGAGCCAGTGCGTGCCGAGAGAGAGAGCGAGAGGAGAAACTTGGTGTGGTTATCGGGAGGCGGAGCAGAGAGAAAGAGGAGATGTTATACTGGTGGCACACAGCACTCACCTGCGGATGGCCCCGCGTGCGCTCGTTGCAGCCTTATCTTTCTCGAGTTTGCTTTGTCCTCGTCGCGCTCTCGTTCGCCTCTCTGGCTTTGAGAACGTGTTTGTAGTACGGGGCTCACCCTTGTTGTGCGTGAAGTAGCAGCGGTATAGAAGCGGGAGGGGCGGCTCTCCCTCTCTATTGTGCAAGCGCTCGATAAGAATACTGCCCAACATCTTACACACATACGGAGTTTATTTTTTCATTTTTCTATTTTCCAACACCCTCAAGAGTGTTTTGTTTGAGGAGAGGAAGGGATTGACGGTAGAAAAGGGGAAGAAAAGAGGCAGTGGCCAGTGGCGATCGGGTATCTCGGTGGCAACCGTTTCTTTACCTCCTCCACGCTGCTCGATGCCTGCGCCGAGATGATGCTCCGGGCTTATATTGGCAGGCCGCTTAGCCGGGGAAATCGATAATAGCCGGAAAAGCGGAGTTAGCATCGCATTCGTACTGCCGACAAGGCCAGGCTCTAATCGGCTGGGATTCTCGCAAAGCCGATTGACAAGCCAAGGGGGAACGGTCTATAGGGTCGGTATAAGTTGGCATTCAAGTGTCGTCGTCCCTCGAGCAGAGATCAGTAGCTCCCCAGAGCGGCATGCCAAGTTGTTCCGTTTTCGCGCGCGCGAGAGAGCGTCTCTTTCTCCAAGCGCGTCGCGGAGAGCAGTCGGACAGGTCCGAGTACGGCTCGCGCTGATTCAGGCCGCTCGCGCGCGCACCAGAGAGAGAGAGAGAGAGAGCAGGTTGCGACAGCCGGCGCGTAGGAGAGACGCTTGCAGAAATCTGGTAACCGCCAAAGACACCTGTCCCCCCGTCGTCGTTGCTGCTGGGACGCAGCAGCCAGCTGTATTGCGCTCTTCTCGAACGCTCTCGTTCGCATTCGCTGGCTCTCTGCGTCCAGAGGCGAACGCGATAGCCGCTATCGGCCGAGAGAGATTATTCCTCGCGGCGATAATAAAAGTCGGACGTGGTTCGATCCCGCTGGCTCTCTTTCGTGTTCGCGTTTGATCGATCGCGCGCCAGCCCCGGCTCTGTATTTTACGCAAGCGCGCTCTCTCAGTCTTGTATGCTTTATACAGGCACGAGCACTGCCACCGGTGGCGAGTAGTTCTAGACTCCGAAATTTCTGGAACCCCCGGCACTCAGCTGGGGCCACCTTGTCGTCTTTCTCCCTCCCTCTCTCTCTCTCATAACTAGTCCCCACGTGGCGTGTGTGTTTCTTTGCTCGAGGTTCCCAGCGCTAAGCCGTCTGCCAAATTTTTGTTTTATTTTCGCCGTCCGCGGCCGTTGCTGCTGCAACTGCTTCTGCTTTGAAAATAACGTTAATCAACGCGTGACACGAGCCGACGTCCCTCTGAATTTTTTATGCAAAGATATTTCGCCTCGGCTTCCGCTGCTGCTGCTGTGTTACGAGCCTCGACATTGTTACTCGTCGTGTTTTAATTAATCAACCGGGTGCGCGCTCTCTCTCTCTCTCTCTCTCTCTCTCTCTCTCTCTCTCTCTCTCTCTCTCTCTGCGTTTGACCAGCCGTCCCATTTTAATCAAACGCTGATATCTCTCTCTGCGTCAAAAAAAAAGAAGGAGATATAAAAAAGCCGCTCGATTACAAATCAGCTGCCGCGAAGAAAAAAAAAGTGACAAAGCAGTTATGGAGTGTGAGCGTGCGGCAAGTCGCGTATCTTTTCAGCGAGCCCCCGCCCCCTCACCCCGTTCACCCTCGACAGTCATTAAAGGCGTTCTTCCAGCGAAACCCATCTGCCCCGCTCATTACGTAAATAAACACATTTCCCGAGCAAATCACGGTTATTTATTTGCTCCTTCTCCTTCTTTATTTTTACATAACGACGATATAGCGGCTCTCCCTCGTCGTGACTCTAGCGGTTCTCTGCTTTCCGGCACATGGACTCTTTCCCGCTCGGCCCCTCGCGCACGCTTCCGTGGCGGTGGCTCGACACGCGAATGATCAATTGCATCGTCGCGACATATAACGCGCAAAGAAGCGTCGTGCCGGTTTTGCAAGCCACAGACAGCCCGAGCGAATGGGAAAGAGACGGATCGAGCGTTGACGCCCTTAACCTCAAAATAAAAAGAAGAGAAAAAAAATACGGAGTCTACTCGGCAGTCTCTTTCTCTATCTCCGGCGAGGCTCTCTCGTGGGGCCCGATCAGCTGCTGCTGCTGCTGCTGCTGATGTCAACGCAGAGCGCGCTCGGTGTAAAAAGTCATCCTCGCGCCTATTTTTGGCCAGCCGCCGTGCGTTGGTCTCTCTCTCTCTCTCTCTTGATCTAGCGCAATATCCCGAGGGCAGCTCCAAACGTCACACGCTCTGTGGCTTGTGTTTGTTTACTCGGTCGTCGCGACTGTTGATAATGGCGTTATGCTGCGATTTTCTTACTCCCACGCGCGGCAGCCTCGTCTGTGTTCGAATGGGTTCCGAATCGGGGGCGTCGACACTCCCCCGGCCGGGGGGCATCCCGTGTTGTTGAATTATGAATTTTGATCGATCGTAGCGCCTGGCGCTTGCCTCGTCGTTATATTCTCTGCTCCTGCTCGATTTCAAGCGGCTCTCGCTACTTAAGTTTATGAAGCCCTCCCCATTATTTACGCGGACGTTGATAAATTATTTATTCTTCGTGACCGGTGAAAGTACGTGGAATATTAACATTTAATTGGCCAATTTAAATTGCTGATTTTATTGACTCTCGGCTTATTCGATGACATCAGCTTTAATAAAATATATAGATTATCATTAAATACCCTCTATAAAGTCGTTTGCCCGTCTATCGCGAGGCCAATAAATTAATTTTGCGCATCGACTCTCCGACCGTGTATAAAATAAAAATAAACTCGAGATAGACGAGACTGCAGGAGACGCGAGAGCTAAAAGTACATACAGGCGACATTAGTGCGCCGCAAGAAGAGCCCGCGATAAAAACAAGCGAGTAAATATCCATCAATCCAATAGCAATTTTCCCATCGGCGGACAACAACTTTGCTCACGGCCACAAACACGTCCGATGTCCACCCCGACCACCTTAGCCAACACCCCCCGCGCACACCTTTCTCCGCCGTCGTTCCTCGAGAAACACGTCTGCTCGTCTGCTCATCCAATAAGTCAGCGGATCGATCGTCGCTCTCGGCTCGCTCTTTCTCGGCTCCCACCAACGCAAACTCCTCGTCCGTTTGCGCCTTCTCGCGCAATAAAACTTTCGCGCTCGCTGACTAATCCGAAAACCGCTTTGAAATTGAAACAAAAAAAAAAGGACAAGGAAAGTACGCCGCGCAATAAACGACGCGGGAAAAAGGAGAGGAAGAAGGAGGAGGAGCGAACAATGGGCCCAGTGCGAGAGAGGGACTCGTTTTCCACTCTCCGTCTTTCTCCGACTGGGATTTTTCCCGCGACTATATGGCAGGCTCGAGCGCGCACGCGATTCCTAGCCGGCCTTGAACTCTACTGGCCCCGGTCATCCCAGCCCCGCTTCTTCTTCTTCTTCTTCTGCTCCTTGGTACATAGGTGGAGTGAGAGAAGAGAGTCCACTCCAGCCGGATGTACGCATACAGAGAGCCGCGTAGATCCAGCCTTTGGAAAAACCGTTAGGATGTTGATGCCGCTCTACTAATTCGCGTTACTCGATTTCCTGGGCTTACGACTTTCACGCTATGTGTTTGTGTGTATGTACGTAAGCGATTCTGCATATTCTAGACAATGGCTTTGGCAGCGGGCTTGTTTAATCAGCATGGCTTTGTCCGGCTGCCGCTATCGCACTTGCCGCGTTCTCCACTCGTATACACTCGACGGAATATTACCCTGCTGGAGAGTAAAAGAAAGGCAGGGGTCAGGAGAGTTTATGGCTGTGATATATATATGCGCGAGTCTGTGTATATCAGCGGGCTTTGTTAGAAATGAAAACTTGTAACTATCAAGAGCTAGCGAGGGGGGGGGGGGAGAGCATTATCGGGATGGATTTATCATTCGATTGCGTGATTCACGCGGTGCACGTAAGCGCGATAAACTTTGCTTTAAGCCCCACGGAAAAAGCCGTGTTGGAGTGTCGAGGCCGGGGTCTTATAGGCATCATTAGCGCGCTCGAGCTAAGACACTATGTGTGCGCCGCCGCTTCCGGCTTGCCATTCGATAATTGGCCTAACGATATATGCCCCCCGCTCTCCTCCGACTGCTAGTCAACCGCGAGCACGGCAATACCTCTTCGACGAGAGTGCGTGGACTTTTAAGTTCGAGTGCAAGACATTGATCGAGCCGCTGGGGGATTCGGAATTGCGGTTGCGTAAACGCTCTCCGCGCTTTAATCGCTCGAGGATTATTCGATCGAACTGGTATGTTCTCACGCGCGACATATACGACGCGCGCCTGCTGTGTATGATATGTGCGCTGCGCTCGCTTTCGGCGGACAAACCAGTTCTTCCTTATTGGCAATGTTAAAACAAAATATATATATGTAGACAAAATTGTCCGCTCGCTCGTGACTCATTTGAAATGGCTATCTGGTCTGTTCGCGCACACAATGCCCAAGCGACATCGTCTGCCGTGGAAACGTTAACGCGCGAGCCTTTAATAGCCATCGATTCTACATCGCCGAGCAAACACATAACGTCGAGAGCGTTTAATTAGAGGAAAAAAAAGTGCGTGTGTATGTGCGTACGTTAGCTTGCGGTAAAAATCAGCTATGCGATAGCTATCGCGAAAGTGATTTATGAAGTACATACCGTGCCGCACCGCCGTCGTCTCAGTCGGCGATCTCTCGGGCTAAATTGGAAAATTCAATTATATAATTATGATAACTGCGTGCAAAGTCGCGCCATTAGCCTGCACCACCGATATTTATCAGTTTAATAATATTATTTAGAGAAAATTCGATGCGCGCACGCGTAACAGATTTTTCTTGCTGTTAAGCTTATACTCTCGATATGCAGTAGTTGTCGCCTTCGCACACACCCCGCTAACGAGCTATTTTAACATTTTGTTTAATAATAGTTTGTACGAGTAAGTAGGATAAACATCTTTGAGGGAACGCGACAAACTTGTTATTTCGCTTTATTTACCCGTGTCCGAAAAAATTAATCAAACCATTAGTAAGGTATCTCGTAAATAAACACGAGAGAGAGAGAGCAAAGTGATACGTGTGTGTGCGTTTATATATAAAGGCAAAAAAGGGGAGACAGACCCGATAGACCGATTACAAACGATCGAGAATATTATTAAATCTCGGAGTGTATGAAACGCGCGTCAGCGGCGAAAAGCTCGCCTCTCTTCCGCTCGCTAAAATAATGCCAAATTGACGTTGCGCCAGATCAAAACAAGCCGCCGCAGAGCTGCTGCTGCAGCATCCCTCGCGCGTTCAATACATCGGAGAGATGTACGCGCGAAGAAGAAAAACAACATAAAAACGTTATCTCTTTTTATCCAGAGCGTGTAGTATGTGTATGTGTATACGGAGAGAGAGTGAAGAGAGGTGGGGGCACGTGCTACGCGTGCTAACGGAATGACAAGCGCGTCTGTTGTGTATACGCGGCCGGATGTTGTGTGTGTGCTAGTAATGAGGCGCCAGGCCTCTCTTTGGCCCGGATTATCGCGAGTACGGTAATTCCACGGACTCCGCGCTATACGATCGAGGATAAAAGTCGGCTGTTTGCGGTTCTGGTTATAGCTTTCGCGCGCGCACCAAAGCTCACGCTCGAGCTCACTGCTGCTGCGCGGCAGAGAATGAAAAGGGTTTGAATGATGTGTGTGTGTGTGTGTTCGTTCTCTTGTCCCGTTGTTGCGGATGGATCATGTTTGTCGTGACATTTCGCGGGAAAATCTGCAATGGGAAGGTCAAGTTGACGGCGGCGTCTTTCTTCTGCCGAGGATCTTTCTCTCTCTTTCTGTAGCGCTGCCAGAGGGGTATTTAAACCTCTGCGTCACGTTTAAGCTTTTCCAGTTAGCCGACTTATTGTCGAACTAACTGGAAATTTCTTCTTTTTTTCTCTCTCTCTCCGTCTCTTTCTCGTCTTTATACTAAAGTATTTTAAAATATTTTTATATAAACCAGCGAAGCTTCCACTCCGCCTTTTTTTTTCTTCCCCTCTTGTTTCGAATTGCGAAACAAAAGAATAGTTTCGAAATTTATTTGATTCCTGCAACAATGAAGAATGTCTCGGAATTACGAAAATTATTTATTTCGTGCGTTACGTTATTGTTTTTTATTCCATCTCTCTTTTTTTTTTATACGGTATATTAGTGATCGATCGGAGAAGTTTAGTAAAAGTTGGTGATTCTATTATCGTCGAATATGTAAAATTAGCCGTAGGGGATAATCGTTACGGCGGCAACAAAGCTGACATCAACGGTCTATGATTAACTTATGCACGATAAATCGACAATTACTACATAATGACCCCGAAGAGCGGAACTCATTTTAGCGTCTCCGTTCAAGCTGGCCCGCGTTCCAGCTGCTCGTAAAAAAAAGAGAGAGAAGAAGAAGAGTGTCTGTTATAACAGCTGGGATATATGGGAGGAAGGGGTGGGTCGATTGCACTGGAAACCCGAATAAGCCGGGACAATAAACCGCGATTCCGTTGGCCGAGGAGCCACGCCGCGATTACGTGACAAAAGGAGCACTTCCGGCAACCTTGGAAGGCTCGATCGGGAACAAAAAAAAAAAAGAGAGAATCGAAGACACCTTGGGACCTCGAATGAAAACGAGCGACGAGACACGCCGCGGTAAGCGGATCCTCCCCCCACCCGGTCGCATCGGCCAGACCCGCGCTCGATTGGACAAACACAGATGAAGAGAGAAAGAAATAAAGAAAAAAAAAAGAGAGAGAAGCAGGTCGCGTTATAAAACGATCGGTCGGCTGGGTTGCGCCGAGGTTGCGCGACTGGTAGCGCGCGCACACGCGAGACTGCATATAGCTCTCTGCAGCGCGAGGGGACTTGCTGTCGTGAAAGTCCACTTTCTCGGCCGTTGTCCCGGCTTTTTCCCGCGGCAAAGAGAGAGAGAAAGAGAGAGAATGGGGCCGACGACGGGGAACCGTCTCCCCGTATACTTACACTCCCCGGCTTAGTTTTCTCTCTTTCTCCAGGCCGCTTTTTTTCGCGCCCAGTCGCACGAGTGAGTCATTGAGCGAGAGAGAGAGAGGACAGGGAGGAGGAGGGGAGAGGCTGTCGCGGCTGTTACATCGACCGATTTGGTCGAAGCCAACGGTGCGCGAGAGAGGCAAATTGGTGTGAAATTGCGCAAAGCTGACAACGACGGCGTCTATGTAGAATGGGATGCTCGTGATAATAATCAACGCGAGAGAGAGAGAGCGTGAGGAAAGAGGAGGGAGACTCGTCGCGTGCGCTACCGGCGCCGTCGTTCTTTCACCTCTCTCGGTGAAATTGACTTGTTCGGCGTTTTTGCCTTCCGAACGAGCGTTCGAGCAGGCCTTTTTCTTATCTCTCGCTCGCTATAATGCCTTATGCAAGCACTCTAGTGCTGCCTACACAACAAATAGCTGTTTGCGCCAGCCTGACGTATCGCTCGCTCTGTGTGTCTTGGGTGCTTTTATCCTTTTTGCCACGGTTTCGATACAGCCGTTTGACGAGAGCTGAGGGTATTTTGCATTAAAAGCTCGGAAGTTAAGTCGAAGACGAACGACGCGGGCGATAAAGCTCGAAATGACCGGGGTGGAGCAGGGAGTAAAAGCGATTGCGAGAGAGGGAGCGGAGTTATTAGGTACGAATTGATCCGCCGGGAATAGAATAAGCACGCTCGCGGCTCGCAAATAGCCCGCTCGCGCTTATAAATAAAGCCAAACAAATTCTGCGTCGTCGGAAATAGTTAATCGTCCCTCTCTCTCTCTCTTTTTAACGACGCACCGATTTCGGTGCTTCCAACGAGAGACACGCGGCTCTGCGACGACGACAAGAGGGTCAATTACCACGCGGACTTTGAACGTCCAAACATCCAAGAGCTTACGAGTATGGAAACGCGCTGCTCTTTTAGAGATGCAGCGGTAGTTCAACACGCGCTAGAGAAAGAGAGAGAGAGAGAGAACAGTTGGGCGGCGAAAAATCCGTCCCGGTGCTGCTGGCCAAATATGTAAGCCTGACGTCAGGAGCGCGAGTCTCATTGAGGACGCCCACCGGCTTCTCTCTCTCTCTGCGCGACTCTCTGGCTGGTGTGTCTCCCTCTCGGCGGCGATCGGTCTCTCTCTCTCGCATGCGCGAGCGAGCTTCGTTGCTTTGGCCACCTTGGTCGCGCGCGCTTTGCTCGTTCGCACCTTGCCCCGCAGTTCGCCCTAAAATCCACAACGGTATTTTCTTCTTTTCCGGTGTTGCGGATTGCCATTTCAAACTCGTTGGGTTATCGATTAGAAAAGGCTCACTGCAGGTTTTGGCTTATTGACGCTTTTGTAATCACAGAGCTGCAGCATTGATTGATGACTCTTTCGAGGTTGCGCTGCTCTTTCTCTCTCTCGCGTTTGCGATTGCTATTAGCTCTGCGCGGCTCTGCAGTTGTATCGTTGAATATCTGCTTAGCAGGCGAGAAGGCTAAGTGGTCGGAGATATTTTTTGCCGTTTTTTCTTCCTCGTCTCTCTCCTCTCTCTCTCTCTCTCTCTCTCTCTTTTTGTTTTACGGAACTTTTCTCGGTCTGTCTATTTTTGGGGCGAGAAAACGATTATAAAATTTTAGCCTCTCAAGTGTCTGCGCAGATGAGTTTTGAGTCATTCGTTTTAGATTTGAATTTCGTAACTAATGGTAATACGCAGGTCGCCCAGGGAGTCAATGCGGGACGAATTATTTTGAGATTTGCCTTAACATTGAATTTCCACCTCGAATTATAAATCCTGAATTATTCCCATTGGAAAAGCAGTATAATGAATTTTAGCTCACCAATGAACCTTACAATTTCTTCGAAGCCTTGAATCTTTACTCTTGCAAGTCTTTCACGGCGATTCTCTCTCTTATTACTGTTGACTGCTGAGTAAGGTGTCTGAAACGAGACAAAAAAATTTACCAATTTCTCAAGAAAAGACCTGCTGTTTACAAACTTCCAAAACGACAAAGAAAAAGTACTTTCAAATCCGTGAGGTAAAAAAAAAGGCGGAAACGCCTACGACAGTCGCATCATAATCACGGGGATTAAAAAACACACATACACAGCTTCAGAGGCAGTAAAGCTCGACAGCCGGGATCGAGTAAATCCATTTGAAATTCCTCGGGTTTACGTCAGCTCGCGCATCTTTCGGTGATCGTCGTTCGGGGCTTTTGTTGCGCGAAACGGAAAAAACGGAGAGCCGTGGGCTCGGTATACGATTATTACACGTGGCCTTTGGACACGGCGTCAAGGACCACGATATAACCGCTCGATAAAGAGGCGGAATCGAGGAGGATGTTGCTGCTCGGTGGCCTTTCGCGATTGATCGCCGCGCGCGAAAGAGGAGGAAGCTCCGTTGTGTGACGTATGTAAAGAAGCTGAATTGCCCAGCCTGATATATGCTTTAAAGACTTTCGGCGCGTCCGTATACACACCTTCGCGGAAGCGACTTTAAACGACCCGGAATGTTTTGGCTTGAGAAGCAATCCCCATCGAGAGTGCACGCGTGCGCGGCTAAACAAATGAAATTTCATGTTGTTGCTCGGACGAGATGAGCTTCGGGGCGTAAACATTGCTAATTGCCGGTGTGCTTGATTGTTATTCGCATACTCGTGCGCTGTTAAGTTTTGAGAGAGAGAGAGAGAGAGGCAACCCAGAGCGGACCCGGTGCGGTGATTTTGCAATTTCTGCCTTTATTATAAACCCCGAGAGCGCGAGTTTAAAAAAAGCAGCTCTCCCACTCTCGGTATCTAAATTTAGACTCGCCATCACACACGCACAACACCGGCATTAATATTAATAACGGCCGCGTGAACCCTCGTATTCACCGAAAATTCGTTTTTTTTTCGCTCTTCTATTCAGTCCCATGTCTTTGGGCACAAGTCCCTTTTGTAGGGAGAGACAAATAAATTCACCAAGCAAGTCAATTGGAGCTCTCTCGAGGTATATATCGCGTTCGCGCTTTCCGCTGCGTAAACAGAGAGTAAGAGAGAGAGCCAGGGTGGGAGGGGGAGGCGGGGGCGTGCGTGTCGCGCACGTGGAGAGGTGTGAGTTGCTGCTGCCGGTGGTCTTGACGGCATGCGCGCTCTCTCTCTCTCTCGCGCACTTGGTGGCGGCAAAAAGTAGGCGCGATCGGTTGCGGCGCCCACCACATGCCCACGTCATCGAAATCGTTCGCGCGCCATTGCCTGTTAGCGAGCTCTCTTACATGGCTCTCTAGGCCAAATCCAAAAGTGACGTGACTCACGAGCGCTCGTTATTACTCCCAGCCGTTCGATGGCACTTTTGCGCCGAGACCTGGAACGTCCGAGATCCTCCGAAGACGCTACGGCTCGTCCTGTCGCCGATGAGAGAAAGCACGAGACTCGTCTATTTCGGCCCTTTTCCATCGAGTCCACCAGTCGATCAGATGATTATCTCATTTTATTCTCGCTGGCTCTTTTTTTTTATTTATTGATAGACCCGACCTTGTATAAGATTCTGCAGTCTATATCGGTATGGTGAGAAAACCCCAGTGCCAGACGTGCTGTAGGTGCCTTGCTAGTGGTGAATGTTTTTCTATATACCATGTTTATAAATTCTCAAGTTAGTCGATACGGACAACGGTCAATTATCAAGTTTACAAGGTTGACAAAAACGTCAATGTCGCGCGAGAATACGGCTGCTTTTTCTATGCTGCGCTTAATTTTTTTTTCTCCTCTCGCTTTTTCTTTTTAATCGAGTGTAGAAAAAAAAACCGTCGCTTTAGATTCTTCAAATTTCTTAATGTCAATTATAATAATTATCAATGGGAACAACCTACATTACGGAATTAAGGTTATTTTAACAATATATTTCAACATGCCGTATACGCGCGCGTGTGTTTCCTTGAACGATACAATCTCAGGATTTCTTTAATTTTCTCAAAGTAGGACACCCAATTCCAGTCTACATTAAAAATGCATGCATGCAATAAAAACAAAATGATTTTCTGCGGCGCCGAATACGTCTGCATGCCTTCCCTCGCTGTGCCAGAATTTCTAAAAAGAAAAAAAAAATCTAGCCAAATTTTGCAAATTGAAAATAGAAGATCGGATTATTGTCATAAATCAAGCCACTGTTAGATCGGAAAAAAAAGAGATTGTTTCACCTCAAACGTGTCATTAGACAATTCGCGTGGGTGGTTAGTCGGGAGTGGAAAAAAAAGGCCAGGTCACTCGATGCCGAAATCGAAAGTGTCCCAAGCCTTTGAGCAAGAGTCTCTCGCATTCGATTCCACTTATCCCGAACGTGTCCTTCCCTATAATCGCTCAGGTATCCTAGTCACCAAATTATCGCAACCCGCGCCAAAAAGAATAAAAAAAAAAGAGAAATAACGCCAATGTGCCACTTTCTCAGAGCCATGAAAGGCTTCCGTTTAGCAAAATTACAATGGTCAGGGTCGATAAAACTATTATTCCCGCGCGCATATCGGGTGGAGAGGATGGGAGGGGCAAGTAGTCCCTGCCGACTCTATTTTTAACCGCTGTCATCGCGCGAACCGAGTCGTCTGTGTGTCTGTGTATAGGCGTTGCTCTGTACATAACGCGGCGGTGGCATCTCTCTCGCGAGTGCAGAGGCTGACAGAGCCGTTCTCGGCCGTCGGCCTTTTATATTTAAAGGGCGTCGATCCGCGCTGCGCTCGCGAGCGATTCGGAGCATCCGAAATGAGGCTTTTTTTATAGGCGTCGTTAGCTCGCGCGTTTATTGCGATCGACCTATGCGCTTGTGCAACGACTCACGTTTCATTCCACCGCTATACCTCTCTCTCTCTTTCTAACTCACTTGGGGGGCATAGTGCTCTCCTAGAGACTTTTAAAAATAGATACGTTTGCGAGGGACTGATTTTTATTGTGCCGCCTTTATGACAATGTGACATTGGCGTAACTTGCGATCAATTGGCTGGCTTATTAATCTTTCCTATCGCTAGTTCGCCGTCGTAAAAGACGTTTTTATCTAACCGGCCCTCCTACCGAGTGTCAAAGAGATAAGCTTGTCAAGCGGCATTGAAAGGAGCGAGAGCGCAAAATAAAAAAGGAGACTCGTCGAAAAGGCGCGCACTTGTTTCCACGAGTGCCAGAGCGCCGCGCACAAATGCAATCAAGCTCGGTCTCGCGTGAGCGCCGCTTAAAAAACAATAACAATAAAACGAGGGCTCTCAGCGAGACGAGTGTGTGTGTGTGTACCTCGTTTAAAAAGCAACGACGAGGCCGCTCTTTCTCGTCTGTAAGCGCTACCGACGCGTGTAATTTTCGATCGTTTTCACCTCGCGCGAGAGAAAGAGACAGCTTCAGCGCGTGAGATACGGCAGAGGGAAAAAACGATAACGCTGCTGCGCGGCTTCCTCTCTACCCGAGGACTGATCGTTTCAAATCAACACCGTACATGGATGTACGAGTGTGTCGAAAATCACGCGTCGGGTTATCGCGCTCTCTGCGCTCGCTTGCAAAACTTGACCGAGCGAACTGCATAACTTATAACGCCTTTTAAGGCCGCCACTCGCGCGTGTGCGAGTGAGCGCGCGTGTGAGAGAGATACACACGTGCGTCGCGCACGCAATGCGCGGCCGATGCGACGAGGCGCGCGTATCGTCGTTGCGCGCTACTCCTCCCTCCGCCCGAGAGACGCTCTGCTCTCGCTCGTAAACCGAGAAAAATAAGAATCAGCTTGGGTATGTCCGAGAGGAAAAAAAATACGTGTTTATCGGAGCTACGTGCATGATTCATTTGTATAGTTTAAACTGCTTAGCGATTGGTATTTCGACTTTCGCTGCTATTTTTTTCTTTTTTTATTTGATTTTCTTTAAAGGAGAGTCATTGTTGCGATCACAACAATTCCGAGATAAATGCTATTTGTATGCCCAAACAGCGCGCTCGAGATGTAGAAGAGAGCTGTTTTTCTCTATCTCACTCAGAATAGTAGTCTGCTATTCAATGAAAACATCGGCGGAGCTTGTCTGCATTAGCGCCGTGGGATTATGGAAATACGGAATCCCCTTGCCTTTCCATACAAGTATAGGAGCCGCGCGACGTCGGCAATAGAAAAACGTAAACAAGTGAGAGAGAGAAAGAGAGCCGTCGATGAAGGCGTATATATACGCCGGCACTCTCCGATCGTTATATTTTCGGAGCGGCTGGGTCTATTTTTGCGTTCGCGCCGCTTCTCTATATCTCGCATCATCAACCCTTTGAGAAAGTCGAGGTGCGATATCTCCACGGAGCTACTTAACTCTCGAGTGGAGAAGCGACCGAGTGGCCGTACGCGCCTTCTCTCTCTCTCTCTCTCTCTCTCTCTCTCTCTCTCTCTCTCTCTCTCTCTCTCTCTCTCTGCCACTGTATAACCGACGTAACCGAGGAAGCAAGTGACCTCCACCTCCGCGCGATGATTCGGTCTATTCTGGACACGAGGAGCCGCTAAGTTTAGCCGCGCCGTTGGCCCGCCGCGCACTACGCTCGCATAGAGCTCTCTTTCTCTCGATTCTCCCTCTGTTTTCACCTCGGCCTATACAACCCCGACCGCAAACTTACTCACCGGTCGTTTTGACGCATCGTTATACCGCATCGCAGCTCCGAATGTCATTCCGCAAAAGCGAATCATAGCGAAACAAGAAAAGAAGCTATATCGGTCCATGTGAAAAGTGGCCACGGGTGTCTTTATTGCGACAGCTTTCGGGGAACACCCTTGATGATGATAGGCGAAGAAACACGCGCGTCAGTGTGCCGCTTCTATAAATGCCGCCGTATAGCCTCTCCATGGCCGTTGGCCGTCAGGCACTTGAGCTATAGAGACGCTTAGATTAATTTTCCGGGCATCTGCTTTTGTTTCAGCAGCAGCAGGTGGTCTTGTCTGCGAGCCGCTCGTTCTCCAGCTAAGCTCTCGGACCAACCCAAGCAGAGTCGGCCAAGCCAATCTCGGACAGCCGGACACAAGAACCATCCATAATGGTGGACTACTATAAGGTCCTCGAGGTCACTCGAACCGCCACCGGTGCCGAAATAAAAAAGGCGTAAGTACACACTATATCCTAATTCTCTTTGTCTTTCTCTATTTTCACAAATCATCCGTGTAAAACCCCACTCGAAGATGAGCGATGACTCAGTGCGGATTCACTCCTCGGGCGATATACACGTGAGCATTTCAAACGGAGCTTTAATTTCTTATTGAACGAGCGGTGTTCTTTTCTTTTTTGTCGTTCCGGCGCGCAAGGGAAGAGATGCGAGAGAGAAAGAGGAAAAGCAAGAGCAGTAACTGCTGCGGGAGCGTTTATTTTCACCGCCATATACGCTTGCCTTATTAATAAACGCGCTCTTGCAGAAAATCCATCGGCGTTGTAGGCTCGCCGACCGTATACGCGCGACTCGTTCATCCATCAATCTTCGTCGAAGGAGAGCGATTTTCAAAAAGCAAACCCGCGAGCGCGCGTATTCTCGTTACAATCGCAAATGAATCGAGAGCCAATGAAAAGCCAACGAGAGTTTCGCCTCGTTGTAGATCCCGCGAGCATTCGTATATAGAGTCGCCGGAGGGCAACAGACACATGAGAGAGAGCGCGGTTAGCTGCCATATCGACTTTATCGATTGCGTTGTTGTCGCGTGTACCACAGAGCTCGGAATCTTTCGCAAATGGACTGCTGGACTGGCGAATCTCGCCGGTAAATATTTATGAGAGGAGGAGAATCAATCCTCCGGCGCATCGCAGGCACACACAAAGAGAGAGAGAGTCTTACTCGTACCGCTGCTGTCCTATACTGCCTGTGACTACTTTTCTCCTCCTCCTCCCAGCCGGCCTTTCTCTCCCTTTTCAGCTGCATCCGCGAGCGCGCGTCCGCGAGAGAGAGACTATGAGCCTCTCCGAGGTCTTTGACCCATTTCACGGCCACGGCGTCGTCGTCGTCGTCGTCGTCGTCGTGGGTGTCGGGCGATGCCGCTTCTTCTTCTTCTTCTTCGTTTTCGTTTACCCCGCGGCCGGAGATAGTGGCGCACCGAAATAAAGCCCCCCCTAAGCTCTTTCTCTTGGAGTCGTCGGGTTGGGTCCCACTCGAAAGGATGAGTGCGCTTTCGTGGAAGTATATACGCCACAGACACACTCCCGTGCGTTCCCCCCTTTGTCGGCTGCTCTCTCGTCATGTGCCTCGGACTGTTCCGGCAGCGGACAATGTCTTTGTGCAGCCGGGGATGACGAGAGAGGGAGAGGGCCTGATGATTCGCGCTGGCGGCTCGTTTATCAGGGCCAACGAGATTAATCGACTGCTGCAAGAATTGATAATGCGCTGATGGATTGATGCGGATATGTCTCGTGTAATATGCGGCCGCCGGGGCGCGTATGTTGGGTGCGTGCGTGTGTGCCTTGGGAAAAGGCCGTGTTTGATTTTCATAGAATTGCAGTTGCCCTGCACTTTCTGCTCTTTTGTTTTTATTAATTTATGCTCTTCTTTTGCCTTGTCTCTTTTTTTTTTTGAGACCAGACCGTTTTTGTATTATGGGTTTTTACAACGGTGATTTATTATCGGCAGACGTTTAAATTAGTGACTGGTTTTCGGGCATCTAAATTCCGTGATTTATTAATTTTTCGCATATGCGCAACCTGTATAACGAGAAATGCCTTTTTCTCTCTTCAACGTTGTATCCCCTTTCTTTTTTTTTTCCACCACCGAAATGCCGCGTGTAAATTATCCTTTATTTTTCTTTCAATTTACGAGCTAGCATATCCGACGATTATTAAACTCGAATAAAACCGACGATACAGCCGATAAAACGCGTGTAATTAGCTCGGGCGGAGAGCAGAAGCGTAGAGGGGAAACGAAATTTAAAGAGCGCGAAATATTGGTGTTGCAGATACAGGAAGCTGGCGCTGAAATGGCACCCGGACAAGAACCCAGACAATCTCGACGAGGCGAACAAGCGCTTCAAGGAGATCTCCGAGGCGTACGAAGTCCTCATCGACGGTGAGCCATCCGAATCCTCTTGTTCTTTATTATTATCTTTTTTTTTATTTGACTTTCCGCAGCCTCAAGCCGCGCGACTCATCTCTATACTATCCCTTTCACACCGACGCAAAAGCCCATCACCATCTCTATCTCTTTATTATCGCAGTTTCACTTTTACAACGCCGCAGTTATTTCGTTGCCGAGTCCATACTCTCGGCAACGGAGCGGTAGGCGCGCATAACATACTGTACCACACGTTATGTTTATATGCTTCTTTAGCCAAGCACAAGCGCAGGCAAGGCTTTTCTCGTCCTTGCGGCAGCATCCACCTTTGGAATGCGCGCGCTTCGAAACGAGACGACTACGACCACACCACGACCTGACCCACACCTTGTTTCTCTCTCATGTTCAATTTTTTTTTCCTTTCATCTTTTTCTTCTGCTCATTTTGTTTCTCTCGCGTATACACGTGACTCAGCGGAGCAACGCCGATATGAGCTTCCGCTGGCTCGCCGAGATAAAATTGTTATACTTGCTACGATAAGGGCGAGCTGCTCGTTTAGTAATCCGAATCGTTGGGGCGTAATAGCGTTTGGGTGGAAAATGATGTTAAAGTCGCAATTTTATGGAACGGAAGAGCTGTATTATTCAACTGCGCAAAATTACGGATAAGAGGTAAATTCGTATGCGGTGTTTTTTGCTTCATAAAAAAATAAGACTCGATAATGTCGTTGTCGACAGAGAATGATGGAATAAAATTTGAATAAAAATCTTGAAAATATCAGCTAAACTCGATAATCCAGCTGAATTTAATTGAAACACAAGTATTTTAGCACAAATTATTGGAAAACAAGAAGTTCTAGTCGAGTTTACACGCTCGGCTGGGTTCGAAGTCGTTTCCTATATAGCGCTCCAAGCGCGGGAGCACACGCGAATAAAAGGATCAAAATTTCTACCAGCCTACAACACGGCTCAATTTTCTCGCGCGGGCATCGAATGTCAATCGCGATCTATCCTCGCAGCACTTATATATCAATCGGTCACGCTATCCCAAAGCGAGTAACATCAAACTCGAGCCGAAAGCTGCAATTATCAGTAACACAGCTGTTAGAGTTGCTTTTTTTTCGCGGGTCACGAGCTGATCGTCCTTGCAACGATTTTCCCCGCCGACATTGGGAAAAGCCGAAGGTGGGCTAGATACTCTCGCAGCGCAATGTATATAGGTGCAGCTGGCTAGGAGCGAGCTATTACGTGCGACTACAGCAGCGGCTCTGCTCGCGATGCTCACTTTCACCGGTTAGCACGCGAGATCTGTTATATATGCTCTCTCGCGAGCGCGAGCCTGGGTGGCCAAGGCCGTTTCCCCCGGTGACGACGGATGAAGTTGGCTGTTGCCTTGCGACGGTGGCGCTGCCGAGGCGATGCTACGGAGATGAGGTTCTGGAGCACCGGAGAAAGACAGAGAGAAAAAAATCGTTGTGGTGTATGGTGTTGTGTACAGATGCTAAGAGGAGGCGCTACGACCAGCGGTATCAGAGAGCAACGTCGAGGCCGGGGCGACCCGCATACAACTACCGGGATTACTTTGAATCGCCTTTCCAGAGATTTTTCGGTATCACGGCACTGTGCTGCTGCTGCACGTTACTACTACTGCTATTATTACAACATCCTTCTATAATCCGTTACGCTCCATCGGCTGCAGCTGATAAAGGCCCGATTTTTGCAGATAATCGCTTATTGGCTTACGTTCACTTTACTTCAATTTTCTCGTGATTATTATTATGATTGTTATTGTTATTCAGATTTATATTTATTGATTTTAACTGGTTTTAATGGCTCTCGTGTGCAGTTGAAATTAAACCGCGCACGAGCAATTTTTTTCGATTTTATAGTCATGAACGTTGCGTTTGCGTAACGGGGACTTAGCTATATAACCAAGCGTGTGGTTGATAATAAAATTCCTAGGCACATATGGAATACAGAGATAAGCTATATTTTTATGTTGTATTTGAAAAGGAAAAAAAGATTTTAAGAATTCTTGTTTTTTTTAAAGTAAAAATTAAAACAAGCTTTTTTCTTAATTTTTTAAATCAATATTTTGACGTGCGCACACTTGAGTGTATAAGCCAGGCCAACTCCTAAATATTTTTAATGAATAATTCAGATTTCGTTAGTTTATAAAATAAAGTAAAAGGTGAATATTGTGTAAATAAACTTTCTAATTATACCTTAAAAATTTCGTTTCAAAATCTACTTTCACAATGTAATGACAGACAATTATTTTAACAATTTTTCTTTTGTAATAAGATTAAAGTAATCTGCTTGCAATTTTTATCAATTGTTCGAAGAGAAATTGTTCAATAAATGTAAGTTAAAAACAATGCGCATGGCACTGTAACGTCTCTAGATAAATGACACTGATTAGGTGCGTTTGATTTTTATTGATAAACAATTATTTAAAAGCATCCGTTATCGTATTAGTTATTTATCTGCAAAAATCGACATTTTAATAACTGTGGTTGAAACTCGCTATCCCACGCTCGATAATACTGACCAACAAGCTAGCGATCAAATTACATCTCGATTGCCGCTCTATTTGCGATCATCTTTTGCTTTTTGCTAATAAAATATTGAAAAGAAAAAAAACGAATTTAAACAAAACAAGAAGGAATAGGAGAGCTGCAAACGAGCCTGTAACAAACGTTCTCTTTTTTTTGGTCCCCATTGATTAACGCCTGTTTATCCAAGCCTCGAGTACTGTTGTAATTAGGCGCGGGCCAAGTCATTTTATTGAGGAGGTCTGCGTTTATTTTGTGAACGGATGAGTATTAACAATGTCTGTGCGTTGGGTATGTACTCAATAGGTGATGTTTAGCGTGGCACTAATCACTACGACAAACCTAAAACGTGCCTCTTTTTCATTATTTACTCGCTTGCGTTTACCTGTAAATATAACTGTACATATAGACGTGATTGCTTTCGATTCGGCCCAGTGAAAGTTCTTTTTAATTTTTCAACCACAATTTTGAGTTTCGAAAACTTTATTTATGCCTTAAATAAATTTTTATGTATAGGATAGCGCGATAAAAAACAAAATAGAAAGTATATATTTTCACAATTTGATTTAAAAAAAAATATATATGTAATATAGCATGAGTCAATGGCTACTATAATTGTAAATAATAATATACGTCTGTATTTTTGAGTTAACGTTTATCCAATAAACTGCTTATATGCTTCTGTATAGTGAATTCTACTGTGATTAGATACATCAAAAATAAAATATGTATTTTGTGTGAGTTTTAAAGTGATAGAAAACATAAGGTGAATAATAAATGAAAAATGATTGCAAAATAGACGAGCGTTTCACCAGGCGTGATTTGATCTCTAAAATTTTGGATATCATTGTTCTCTACTAATGAATCTCTTTTAATCTCTGTCAACTAGCATATATCCATTTTTCATTAAAAATATATATTTAAAACCGTATAGCGGCGTTCGAGCTAAATTTGTCAGCTAAGATCAGCTCATAAGTAATCAATTGTTACGCAATTGACTTGGAGCAATACCACAGCGGCAAGTAAGGCGCTAATGTAAAATAAAATAAGAGCACGAGATTGACGAGTCGATACTTTATATTGATCCCGAGGAATTTCTCGCGAGCGCGAGCCGAGATAAAATTTATCGTTCGCTTCGAATAATGTTATTAGCTTTCTGGGCTGTTAAAATATTTGCCTTGAAATTATCCGGTGCTCGTAATAAGTCGAAAGCGCAGGAATACGTATACCGTATCCGATATTCGAATGTATAGCCGTTTCGTTTTTCAAGCTCTCACCGACACGTATTTCTTGACAACGAGTTCTATCTCCCCCTCCCCTTCTCCCCTTTCCAAATACGCTTCTAGCTCGATATGTGCCTATAATACGAAGTTTTACATTTAATTGCGCCCTTATTAACAACTCACATTCAAATGATGCTCGAGTTTGGTGATTTGCAAAATTTTGAATTTCCGATTCAGTGTTTGGCTAACGCTACGTAGAGGCAGCATTATAACATTCTTTGCATTTTTTCTCCCCACGGATTTTAAACTTTGAGAGGCTCTCTATTCTCTTGTGTAAATCTCTCGTTGAAATACCCGACCGAGGCAAAATACGTAAAATTGAGCAAAAGGATTGCCTAATAGTGCCCAGTGTTTACGAGTTACCAATAGGTTTTACGTTTTAATTTAGATTATAGCAATGAAAAAAAAAAGAAAAAGAAATGACGAAAGCAATTTTAATTTTCCATTACGAAAGCCTCTCAAAGTATAAATTGGTTTATACCCTCAGACGGTTTTTCTGCGAAGCTTTGAAAGAGAATAAAGAAAAAAAAAAGGAAGAAGAAGGAGGAAAAAGAGAGATAGGTATGTGGACGAGGCAGATTGTTTATTATAAAAATCTGTTTACAGAGCGAAAAAGACGAGTGTACGATCAGTATGGCAAAGACGGGCTTCAAATGCCGGGCGGCAAGAGGCGCCACGAGGAGGACTTCGACTTCAACTTCGACGCCTTCGTCTTCAGAGATCCCGAGGACGTGTTCAGGGAGTTCTTTGGCGGCAACTCGCCGTTCGACGATTTCTTTGCTGGTACGTATTCGCGAACCGAGAAAAAGCCCCAGTAGCTCTCGCGAGCTGAAATAATTATTAACGTGTTGTAACGAACCCGACGTTTCACACCGCGTTGTTTGTTTTTCTCCTCCTTTTTTCGGCATATTTTCTTCCCCCTTGCATTCTGCGTTCGACGTTAAAAATGAAAATAAAAATAAAGATTAACGACATGCAGGCGCAAGCAAAAAGAAATGAAAAACGTTTTGAGTTTCGCGTTTGTTATACGGCCGTGCGAAACTGACTCACGTCTCGAGAGAGAGAAAAAAAGCCTTCGAAATTCTTGCGCAAGCCTCGCTCGTTCCAAGTAGATCACAAATAAATATTTATTTAATTAAGCGCGCGCGGAGGGCAAAAGTGAGCCCCCGGTCGTTCGTAAAATTTCGTAACGCCAAGATTTATCGAAAATCGCCCGAGAGCCGACCTTACCCGACGATTCTTATACCACCTGTGCCATAGTATATAGATTTCCGCGAGCGCGTCGATTTAACGTGGCGATAATAAAGCGACGCGTATCTAGACTCGCGAAAAAAAAGAAGCGATCACAGAGAGATACAAGGGGGGGGGGGCTCTGGTTCGATCGGCTATTAATAACCGATTACGTAAGGAGAGCGCGGGCGCGCGCTATGGCATTCGATTTCTCTCGCTAGCCCGCGCGCGAGCAATCCGAGACTGCGAAAGAGAGATGCACGATATAGAGTTGACTTCTCGGTAGATCTTCACGGACACGGGCACAGGGGCGGCAGGAGCCGACATCCCGGCAACAGCCTGAGCGCCTCCTTCCTGGGACCATTCGGACTCTTCGGCTCGTCGTTCGGCGACATCTTCGCTGGGAACAATGGCATGAACAACTGCACCTCCTTCAGCACCGTCACTTTTGGAGGACCGAGCAGCGGCCAAGCGAACATGAAGCGAACGAGCACGTCCACGAGGTTCATCAATGGCAAGAAGATCACCACCAAAAAGTAACAAGCGCGTTTACGTTTTTCTTTTTTTTTTATAGATGGGAAATTTGTAATTGATGGGTTGTTCTTTGTTTTAGAGTCTACGAGGATGGGAAAGAAACGGTCATGTCCTACGAGAACGACGTGCTGAAATCCAAGACAGTGAACGGAGTGCCTCAATCCATAGCGTACAAATAAATCATTTTTTTTTATTTTTTGTTATTAACTCGTCGAAAACTTAGGATAATGGACACTTCGTATCTCAATTCCGCTATCTATAAAACTTCTAAATTAATCAACAGCTGCAAACTCCTCTGAATTGGTGTTGAAACAAAAACAAACCATTAACAAAATGCCACATTGATTCTGACAGTAACATCGCCTCCCACTCGATTGTTCTATTTATCTGAAGCTAATTTTGAGAAAAAAAAATCGAAAAAATGCGAAAACTACTTGACGAAAAAAAAAGAGAAAAATGCAGTAACGAGTGTCAGGGCAAACATTGTCAAATGTCACTGATATACGTGATTCTGCAACAGACTGATCCAAGCGTAGCTGCTTTTTTGATTTTAGAGAGCCTCTAACGATTAATTATTGCGTATGTAAGAGCAAGAAAATAACCACGAATTAATAACTCGGATGGCTGTGAATAGGGCGTGTGTGATAAGGTCTATAACTATGCGACCCTATCCAAAACTTATGAAATTCATTACTAACCGCTAAAATTCACATTACATTCATCCTTTTTTTTTCTTTTTAACTTCATTAAAATATTCTTTTTGTAACCAAAGGCCAAGGGCTTAGCTGCCAAAATAATTTAAATTTAATGAAAGTAGTACGATAAAATATAAACGAAGCTTACTCTTATTGTTTACCGTCGAATACTTTATTAGATTAATGAAAAAATAGCTTTAAATTTCGGACTCTGCAAGTAGCAGTCTATGTTTTGAGCTTTATCAAAACTTTTCTCTTTAACTATTTCGAAAAACAAGTGAGCGTGTGCTTCTATCTAAATACTAGAATGTATGATCAAAATTTAATTTATAAGAAAATACGCAGCTATACATTTTTTTTATTAATTTTGATACTTGAATATTGCCATTTGTAATATACACGGATTTCGAGCTCTGGCTTTCTACTCATTTAATTTTCTTATTAACATTATTTTGATAAAATATCAACTAATGGCTATAATTTCCTTTATAAATTTAAACTTATTAAAATCAACAATAATAATAAGCTTTGTTTATTTTCTGATGCGTTTGCGATTATTTTTGACTTTGATTGACACAATAATTTTAACGTTTAACGCATTGATTTTTGGTTGCTAAAAAAAAAAGTGACTTTTGGATTTGAGTGGTTAGTGATCAATTTTTCGAGTTACAGATATACACCCACGGATGACGAAGGCTTCGATAATCATTCAGCGGGTTCCCCAAGTGCGAAATCGCAATCAGCGAGTAACCAGAGCTCGAAATCCCATCAAGCGGGTGTTAATCCAAGCTCGAAATCCCATCAAGCGGGTGTTAATTCAAGCTCAAAATCCCATCAAGCGGGTGTTAATTCAAGCTCGAAAACACAACAAGCGGGAAATAATGCAAGCTCGAAAACACAACAAGCGGGAAATAGTTCAAGTCCGAAAACACAAAAAGCGAATGTTAATCCGAGTCCGAAAACACAGCCAACCGGTAGTCAGAGCTCGAAATTACACCAAACGAGTAACGGTAGTTCAAGTTCAAAGCCGCAGCAAACGAGTAACAGTAGCCCGAGCACGAAATCATATCAAGAAAATATCCCGAACACGAAATCATACTCGACTGGTAATCCGAGCTCTAGACTTTCATCGACGAGTAATCCAACTTCGAAATCCTATTTGTCGGCAAACAGCCCAAGCTCAAAATCTTACTCGTCGATGACTAGCCCGAGCTCGCGATTGTATACGACCAGTAGCCCAAGCTCGAGGCTATACTCTACGACCAGCCCGAGCTCGAGGCTATACTCTACGACTAGCCCAAGCTCGAGACTATACACTACGAGTAGCCCGAGCTCGAGGCTATACTCTACCACCTCTCCGAGCTCACGGTTGTACACGACTACTGCTCCGAGCTCGAGGTTGTATACCACCACTAGCCCAAGTTCAAAATACACACTAGGCAGTAGTTTACCGAAATCGAGCTACCTGCCTTCGAGACTCAAGAGCAAAAGGAAGTAAAAAATGGTTGCATACGCGTTCGGAAATTCGTGATTGTATACACACACACACACACACACTCGGACTCGCGCAAATGACACGCTCCATTATTCTAACAGCTATCATAATAAAAAAAAAGATAAGTAATTTTTTGTTCTTTAAGATGTATTAACTTTGCGAGCTATCACGTTAATGTTCTTTATTTTTTTTATTTTTCGGCTTCCAGAGCAGAATAAATATCAAACGATCGTCTTGAAAAAGATAAGATTCGAATGTAAAAAGGCTCTATTTCTGTAAACTTGCAGCTGAATAAAATAAAAGTTACAATGAATTTTGGAGGACTTATAATGCGTAGGAATCTAAGGAGTAGCTTAAAGAAAGGATAAATATGAATGTGTAAGCGAAAAAGATTCATAGCTATAACAGACGTTGATGTAATAGCGTAACGTATTTATTATGATAACTGGATTATTAGAGCTAATTTATAAAAAAAAAAAAAAAATCATAACGACACTGAAGCGAACTGATAACGATATTCCTTCGAGCTAATTAATAACGATTCCCACGAAAATTATGAGAGAAAGAAATTGTTTTAGTTAAAATTACGCCTAAGCTTAAGAAAGTTGTATGATTAGATTCATTATGTTTTTTCTTACCTTGCACGCCAATGGAGATGAATTGAACATTAAACATTTTCTTTTTAAAAAAGGTGTAAGCTATTGTTTTAGTTGAATCGTCACTTATCTTATGTTTTTCTTTCTTTTAGCTTGGCACTAAGGTTTTATAACGAAGCTGATCGAATTAACTGTCGCTGTCCATTGACGACACTAACGATGTCGAAATAATGGTGATTGTTGACTTCACGTAACGCATTGTATTTATCGGCAAAGCGATGATCCGTCACTCGTGTGGTGGGGGGCGGCCCAGCGATCTGCTACACGGGTGTCGGCGGTCGAGGAGGACGACAATTTTAGTCCTTGTTTAATATTTAAACACACGCGTTCATGTTGCGCAATATTATTATTATCATTATGATTATTATAATTATTATCAATGTACCCATAATGCAGAAACTTGTATGAATACGAGCGAGAGAGAAAGAAAGAGAGAGCGAGCGAGCGAGCGAGCGAGCGTGATGTGAGCAGCAAAAAAGAGAAAGCGCAAGAAAGAATGAGAGCTTGAGAATTTGAATGTTAGGGAGAGGAGACACGAGATTCTCATGATAATTGACGGTAAAATTTACTAAAAAGCTGTCAAAACAGGCGACATATCGCTCAAGGTGTTCTTCGTGATTGCGAAGATGCATTGCAGTTGGTTTGACGTTGTTAAGCAGAGTTGAAACGGCTGTAAGCGCTGAAAACTGAATTGTGAAATCGTGTGTATGCCCGTATTATGTTGTCACAGTGAGTTCTTTATTGATAATGTAGACGTGCGTCTTTGGGCAAGACGTGGTCGGTCATAATCCAGTGTGCGATTATTGGGTCGATAGTAGTTGGTCAGGTTTAGAACTGACAGATATCGAATCATTCTTTTACACGTAGATTGGTACAAATGGAGCATACTTACCTTTTTATTTTTCATCGTCGATAGATTGCAAAATACAATTAACGGATAATCAATGTTGTAAGAAAATTTTCATTAATTAGTTAGTGTATTTTGCATCGACATGTCAAGTATTTTTATGTAAGAGCTTCACCAGTAGCCGAACTATTCGCATAAAGTCGTAAGCGTGGTGAGCAATTCATTTAGACATTTTTTTTTAAACGTACAAATCATTAATTAAAATGCAAAATTTAGTTAGTAAAGAAAGAAAACTTTGCGAGGCAAATACGCGCACTTGTATCATTTCTTCAGAATTTCTCCTGAATACATTTAAGTTGCATCTCCGTCAGCTCCCAATCACCCCTTTAAGTAAAATAAAAATGCGTATGTGTATATAAAGATAAGGAACAGTGTTAAGCTTAAAATACATGATTATTCACTAAGACGCTGTTCTTCTTTGGTTAGCCCTTCAGCATCACCGACCATAATCCTCTCAACGTCTCCGAAAAAAGCACATAAAAAACATCTCATTTCTCCTCGTTTTACATTGTTTTATTTTGCAAATACAACAACGTTAAATCAGTGTATACAAGTGTACATAAAATCCGCTTGGAAATGAATAACTCAACAAAATATTAACCGATACATCTCTAAACTAGGTGTATATATATATTACGGAAATTCGAATGTTTGCGTGGCGTCAGCAAAAACATCCCCCGCTCGAGCAATTCCTGCGGCAAAGAGACAGAGAAAGAGGGAGAGAGGCATCGCAAGAGGCCGAGCCCTCTGGTGCGTTGTGCGCTGTGCGATTGTTCGTTGGAGGCGAACGACGAGAGCTCACTTCTTGCCGATTTTATCGATGAGACTCTTCACCTTGTCGATGTACTGCTGCTTCGCCTCCTCCTGGCTCAAGCCCTTTCTTCCATTCCACGCGTCCCACTTGGCCTTGCCCTTAAAGTCCAGCAAGCCCGGCCTCGCTGTAGACAAAGCCCCAGCGTAAATAGTAAGTAATAGCAAGTACGTGTATATGAAATCAGTTATTATTATTGTTTTGAAAAGCTACACCGAAAACCGATTGGCGACTGGCTCTTGTTTCGGTCTTCATAGATATAATACACTTACTCGTATTGCAATCTCCGACGGTCGCCTGTTTGTACAGCGAATAAAGCTCGAGCAGTTCCTCATCGGACGGCTGGGACGCCAACTCCTTGACTTCCTCGGCAGCTTTGTTGAATTCCTGCAACAACCACATATAAGTACGTGCTAATCGTGAGAAAATAATAAAACTTTGTCGCTCATCCGCGCGCCCGCTCCAGATAGAGGGGGGGTTAGCGGATCGACGATAAGGAAGCGGCCGATAGTATCAGCGGAGCCGTTGACCTCCGAGCAGCGCTCGCTTGCGGGGGGAGCTCCCTCTCTCTCTCCTCCATCCGCGATTTGCCACATCAGTGTGCGCTGTGTCCGGCAAAGTCCGGCCAATAAAAAGTATCCCCCCTCGGCCCCCCCCCCCTCGATCTCGGCATTCGACACGCGCGGCTCTCGTTTCGGCTTTTGGGGCTAAACGTCTTTTCACACGCGATATCCATTCATCTGGTCCGCGCCCATTCATTCCCGGCATCCCTTGCCGGCTCACAAAGACACACACGTGGGGCAGTGATGGCCGAGCGGTTAGCGTTGCTAGCCCTCGCATACATTGCTGCCCTAGAGGTCGTGTGTTCGATTTCCGTCAGAATCAAAGATTTTATGTCGACGAAAAGCGACAAATTTCGTCCGCAGGCAGGAAAAATCGTATACGCACCACGGCCGTAAGTAAAGAAGCCTCAGATCACCTGTTTTATCACCCTCGGCTTCGCCTCGAGTGATAATTATAGGTGATCTGAGACTTTCTTTATTTTTCCGGCCCAGGTGCGTAATATGCTGTTCTTTGGTTTTTCCCGGCGGTAAAAGAACCCGCGATACCTCGATGATAAAGATAATGATAATGATAAACAATACAAAAAAACCAAAAAACACATAAAATATATATACATACATATGATGGTGGCGTAGTAGCGGCGTCCCCTAGTGGGACCCCAGACCAATTAAAGAGAAAGAAAGAAAGACAGACACACACGTAAAGCCGAGAGTCTGTTGTGAAGGTGCAAATCCGGAGCTATGTCCAGCCAAAACGGAGTCGAGTAAGTGTGGGGAGCTACATGCCGGGGGTGCGTGGGTTATATTGTTACTCACCTCGTCGAGCGACATGATCGGGTGAGTACGAGGATAACGTGTCCAAGCTTATAACACTGGTGTCTTTCGCCGAAAGAGACGTAGGGAAGAGCAGCTACGTTCGCTTCGGAACTGCGGGATGCTCGGCAGGCGGCGGCGGACTAAAAGCGCGCCGACACGGAGCGGAGAGGGATATAACCAGGAGGTGGGAGCGTCAGCCGCTGGCAGAGGGGAGAAGGGAAATTCGATAAAGTCCGCGGCGCACAGCCTGGGAGAGCGCGCGGGTAAACTACTCCCTCCCGCCCCTCACTCACTCCTCTGTACGCGTGTGTTATGCCGGAGGAGACTGGTGATTTGTGTGTGCTCTCCTATATACGCGCGGCATACTCATCTCTTATTCTCTCTGTCTCTCGTTCGTGTGCGATCAGCCGCAGTGCCGTCGTCGGGGAGATAGAGATTACGGGGGTATACTTGTTGAGGCAACGACGCTACTGCTTACGGATGAGCAGCCGGCATAATGCGCGCTAATGACATGCTAATGCCTGGAGCGCAGAGCAGACGGATAAGCCTTCCTTCCCACTCTTCCTCCTCCTCCTCTGTGTGTGTGTCTCTCTCTCTCTTTTTTACAAACTAACTTTTCGTTTCGGTTCGTTAGCTTTTTGCTAATCGTGTATACACTGGCATCGCGTGATTTTGCTTTTTCAAATCCCGAGGCCGATGATGATGAGTGTGGAGTGTGTGTGTGTGTCTGTGTATCTCTACGTGTTCTTTTAGCGAGATGCTTATGATAATTCGGAGTAGAGACTTAAACGTTGTATACATTTATGCATCGAGTTTTAAAAAAAATGTTTTAACTTTTTATTTTTCTGCTTCGCTTCTATATACGTCGGTCGTTGCGTGATGTTTTCGAGGTACAGATTTTTTTTTATACAATTTTTTTTTCGTAAGTCATTGGACGATCCGAAATTCGCTCGAGAATTTGATATCTTGATGAGCTTTCAAAAAGAAAAAAAAATTTTACGATCTTCAATAGACTGACAGATGCGTAAAATAAATGTTACGTAACGTATATGGCATGTTGAAATTAGGCAAGCAAAAAAAGAGAAAAACAGCAGTTTAGAAAAACAAAAAGAAAATAACAAGGAAACTTTAATAAAAATTTCTACACATCTAGGTCCACATATAACAAAACAAAAAAAAAAGAGTTTCTAAAATAAACGGTATAGCAACATTATTATTTAATGACGATGGGTATACAAGTAGGGCTAGAGCGAAAAGAGTCGAATCTAGAGGCTGATCGATCGATCGAGAGAGAGAGGCTCTCTTGCTGCGGCTAGTCCTTGTACTTCTCGATGAGCTTGTTGACGTACTCGACGTAGGCTTCCTTAGCTGCCTCTTTACTCGTGCCTTTTTTGCCGTTCCACGCGTCCCACTTCGCCTTGCCTTTCAGATCGAACATGCCCGGTCTGCCTGTTGGTAACAAAAGCGAGACTACACTACTTGCAAAATAATCGAGCGAACAAAAAAATTAAATGAAAGATTTGAAACAATAGCCCTATACGTTGATTTGAAATTAAAATTAGAGTTTTAGGCTGCTTGAAGACTTGTAAGGTATTGAGCTAATGCAGGATCGCGTGAATAAATAATCAGGATGCAGAGAAACGATCTTGGATGCGATATAGGCATACATCACAGGAAAGCGTGTTAGAAAAAAAAGTTAATATTACAGAATTGGAATTTTGAAAAATTACGTTAATTTTGAAAAAAAGCGTTCAAGCACGATCACGATAATCGGGGCTGTAACAGCACCGAATAAAATTAATATTGAGGATAAACCGAGAAAGCTAGGGACGAATTAAAATTTACCATGAACTCGGGTCATTATGCTTTTCGCCCGCTACAAATTATGATTACCGGGCGTCTAATTCGCGAGAGAGACGCGCGCAGCTTAGGTTATCTGCTGCAACGACGCGCTAATGGACACTTTGCAGTTTCCTGCAATTCCTTTTTCTTCCCTTTTTTCGTACGATACAGTCGGTCTAAACGCCGAAAATAGATTTTTCGGCAGTTCTTTTAGTCCGACAGGCGAGATAAATCGAGAAGTTTGGCGGGCGTATTTGCAGGAGCGACATAATATATCCTGATCTCTGTCTCTAGCTCTTACTTGTGTTGACGTCACCCTCGGTCGCCTGCTTGAATAGCGCGTACAACTCGAGAAGTTCCTCGTCGGTCGGTCGTTTTGTTAGGCCTTTGACAGCCTGGGCAGCGGCTTCGAATCTCTGTTGAATAAAAGAGCGGTATTTCGTTTCAATATTACCATGGTTTTAAGTGTCCCCTGATAAGGCGCTATTTGATTTGTCGATCGAGGGAGTGAAAGCCGATTGTATTGTAACTCCGGGTTATTTGCCGCAATTGAAACTCCGGGCTCTTTCTGATATTATGTTATGGTTTTCATGATGAAATTAATAGCGACATTGGACGCACCGAGAATATTTCGATCTGTGATATGTACATATTAACATCTCGTACGTACGCGCGATAACGAATAAAAACAACATGTGCGTTATCACTGTAGATAAAATAATGAAAAGTTGTGAATTGTTTGAGAAGAAAAAAGTATTTGATACCTTCGTTCGATCGCAAGCCGATTAGATAATTTTATATCGTTGCGGTGTAATATGTATATCGAAATGAAAAAATTAATCTATATTTTATAATACATCGAGTGTGACCGTAATTGCAGATCGATATAAAATTGTTACGCGCAATATCGTTAATCAATTTACTCTCAAAAAAAAGAAAGAAAAAAAAGCCGAGAGAGAAAGAAGCCGAGATTGCATGGCAACAGAGTTAACGCTTACGACGAATGAATTATTGATAAGCCACAATTTCCATCTTTAACGCGTGGGAATAACGAAGTAATGAACGCGTTCGCGCTCCGGCAGCCCGATGTAACTTTCTACCTTTTCTTTTTCCAATATTTCTCGAAAATTCGCCTTTTTCAAAATCCAGGCGAAAACTCATTCCCTCGGCCCTCGCCGTGTGTCGCAAAAAATCAGCGTAATTATTAGCGTCACTTCGCCTCGAGCCTTGAAGAAAGTTGCGAGCGCGTCAATCATGTTGTAATTGTAAAACAACGCGGACGAAAGATAATTGCATGCGCGCACACGACCCTATAGCCGGCAACAGTTTTCCCTCGTTTCACGCATACACACAGCACAGCCTCACACGGGCAAACTCGAATTAGGACCCAATAGAGTCTCTTCTATTAAAAATCGATCGTTTTCACGAAGTGGACGTTCAGTCCGTCGCACGCGTAGACTCGCTTAGCGCTTGATTATCGCGTGACCTCGGCTGTTGTTGCGACTTCCGAGAATCGGCCAATAAACATGTCGGCAAAACCAGGGAAAAATGCCCAACCGAGCAACGCTCGAGTAATAAACGAATTAACGATTTTAAAAACCTGCCTATGCGAGCGCGAGCAGGAGACTTCTAGTTTGGCGCGATAGAGTTTCTCGCAAATCTATAGCGGTATCGAGAGAGAGAGAGAGAGAAGAAAAATGAAACGTTATTACGAGATTATCAAATGGATTACCTCGTCGAGGGACATTGTGCGGTGGAGTCGAGAGAGAGAGAGATGTGCAGTTGTGCGGGCCGAACGACGTCGCGATGACTACTGGCTTTTTCAGATAGGCCGTTTTCGACTTTATATTCATATATGTTTAGCCACTACAAGCGGCAACACACACACACACACACGCGCGCGCGGGCGCGTATCACGCATACACATACGAGATTGTGCAGGCACACATAAGTGGACGACGTGTACGTGGAAGTGGGGGACCACTCGGACCTCGGACTACGGAAAAAACAATGAGGGAAAACGTAATCGCTTTTGCGTTCGTGCAAAAGTCGACGTTCTCTCTCCCTCTCTCTCTCTCTCACTCTTATTAAGCGATTGGCGCGCAATCCTAGCTTTCTTTTTTTTCTTTTCCTTTTTTTAACAAACGACCTCACTTTACTCGTACGTTATTCTACCCAATTTAATGACGTTTTTTTTTGCTCTCGCTCTTTTGAAAAAACTTCATCTTTTTCATTCCTTTTTTTATTCTCCACTTCGCTTTTGAAATTCCGAAATCTGATATAAATTTTCTGTAATCATCGATGAAAGAAAGGCCATCTTTTTCCCTTTTACATTAAAAAAAGAACGAATATCCGAGATTATTAACATTCATTTTTCAGACCATGCACGTAGACCGCATGACGTAAAGCCGTCTTACCAAACTCGTCATTTATCTACTTCCAAAGTACTAGCATTTTACCACTTACACTTAATATCGAGACGCGCGTTGAAAAATCATTTTCTCAAAACTCCCTCTTGCCGCGGCCATTCTCGTTCACTAATATAAACGTCTCTCTCTCTCTCTCGCTCTACAGCCGGCACATAACGAAACAAGCGCTCAAGGTTATAGATTAGACGTGCCATCGATTACGCGAACGCGATCGGCCTATTTATCACGTCGCCGGCCAGTTTACCCTTGAGCATCGCCGAAATAATCAGGTCGGTAAGTCAGTACTGGGTGTGTGTGTGTGTTACGTCAGTATCGGTAGCTCGAGTCCGATGACTCGCCGACGTTCCCCCGTCGGCAACATCCGTGTTCCCATTCCTCGGGGGCAGTGCCGCCTGCTGTAGCGTACTCCGAGTTTTTTTTCCTTTTTTCTTGCCGCTCGGGGTAATGGAGGGGAGTCCAGAGGTCCAGTTGGCCGCGAGCTCTCTCGGAATTCCAAGGAGCCTGACGCAGACTGCTCCTTCTCTCTCTCTCTTGGCTCTCGTCATCCTCTCGCACCTGCGGCAGGTACCGCTGGTACACTGCATCAGCCGACTTTTCTTCGCTCCGAATTTCCCTCCCTCCCTTCACCGTGGGCACACGTCAGCAGCCGAATGGAATTTCGGTCTTTCTCATCCCCCGGCAATTTCCTTTCTCCTGCGCTCTCGCTCGCGACTTGTCTTACGCAGCCGCGAACGAGAGAGAGTTGCCGAGAGCCTCTCTTCCCTCCGTCGCTCACCTGTGTCGGCTCTTTCTCTCTCTCTCTCCCCTTTCGCTTGTCCCTTCCCTGGGCGAAACCCGTCCTGTTATGCCGCTTCTGCCTGGTTCTGCATCGTTTTGTTTTCTCCCCCTCTTTTTTTCACTCGAGCGCCTCTGAAAATCGGATGACTCAGCGCGTTGGAATGAAAATACACGGGGAAGGTATACGAACGGGAATAGAGTAGAGCGAAAGCGAGAGAGGGAGGGGAGTTTTATTGGAGCTTCGTTTTCACGTCGAGATAAAGGGAGTTCCAGTTTCCGATTGCGTCGCGCGTCTCGATGTCCGCATTCATGTACATAGATATACACAACGATCGCGGGTTATATTTTTGTTTCCGGTTTTGTTTTTTAATCGTCGAATTTCTACATCTTGATTCCCAGAAGCAAAACCGGTTTATGCATATCAAACTTCATAACAGAATTTCGACCCTAAACTATTACTTTATTTCATTTCGCATTCAGAGGTGTACGTCTGACTTTAAATTTTCATTCATCAAAGATCTTCATAATTTTGGGAGCAACCGGCATAAGCTCAAGGCATCCCTAGAATCCAACCGATTCCCCAGATTATCAACATTTGCGATACCGATCGCGAGCGATAATCGAAAACGCGACAGCTCCCGAGAATCCTCGCCAATCCGTGTAACTCTCGTGAAATACCTGCTGCTGCCAAAGCAGCATGGGTGTAGCGACGGCGGCGTCCGATTTCTTCTCCCGCGCGGAGAGTTCTGGCCTGCTTCTCCCCCCCCTCCCACGATCCCAGCGATCGCCGGGCGTCTGGTAAACGCGTTCGGAGTTTTACCACGGCTGATCGGCTAGGAAGAAAGAAAGAGACGGCGCGGGTTCGCCAGTGACGTGCCCTAGTCGGTTTCCCCGCGGGCGGCGGGGGCTACGTCTCCCACTACCGCGGAGAGGAGCGAGCGTGTGGCGGTGGCGGCGGCGGCGAGCGCGACTGGCTGGAAATCTGTTATCGAGCGCGCGACAGCCGGGCCCAGTCTCCGCGACGGCGCGCTCCCGGCCGCACTACACCGCTCTCTCTCTCTCTCTTTTTCTCCTCTCTCTCTCCCCTACTTCGTTATTCCACCTCTCTGTCTCCCCTTCGGTCCGTTGGAGCCATTCTCGCGCGCTGCTCCATTACCGCGGGATTTACGCACGTATAGACGACGCACGCGCTCCGAGTCCCCGGCACGTGGTACGTGGGTGCGAGGCACATTCTCCTCACTCTCTGCGCGCGGATAAAGAGAGCCAGAGGTAGAGAGCAAACGGCGAGATTGCGCGATTAACTCGACGATCGGCATCATCCGCTCGACGCAGCAGCAGCACTCTTGCACGGAGAGAGAGAGCTGCACTTGGCTCTCTTGTATACAACATAGGCCAAGCTCTCCCGATAACGGCCTTTTGTGTTGCGACTCGCGTGTATATACGCACATCAGTGCGAGCCCGTGTGTATAATAGGTGCGCGTGTGGCGTGTGTCGAGAGGTGGCAGCGTTATCTCGGGCAATGAGCGAACCCGGGGCGAAGCCACTACTACGCTCGTCGCTGGCTGTGGCCCACCGGCGATACGGAACAACAGCACCGGCTGCTCTTCCCTAAATATAACAGTGGACGCGCGGCCGGCGAGTATACGCGGCTCCATAGCGAGGCTGCCGCCGCCGCCGCCGCGTCTTTAACGCGGAGAAAGAGAAGCGGAGAGGCAAGAACGGGAGGACGAGGCGAAGGAGCGAGAGAGTCAGACGGCGACATGATGAGCCCCTCGCCGGCACTGGCGAACCGGAGTTTCCTCTACGGCGACCGGAGCAACGTCTCCGCACCGGCCAAGACTCCCGATGACACCTGTCTCCTCGGCAATCCCGGGAGAATCGTCTACGCGACCCTCGACAGCCTCGCCCTCGCGCGACCGCCCAGCCGACCGACGCAATTGTCGCTAAACGAGACGACGACTGCTGCGCCTGCTGAGCCGGCCAAGGTTAGCAGCGGCGATTCCTTCCCCGCTTTCCTTTTTTCCTATATGCTTACGCTCCGCCGCCCGATCGTTTATGTATAGATATGTGTGTATACATATATACACGCGACTGTACGCCAGGCGCATGCACGATCAGCCCGGGGATTTCCCAGTCGGCTCGATGCTTATGTATGTGTCTGTGTGTTTATGTCGAACGCGACGCGGACGCTGTACCGGCGAGGCTTGCACAGTTTGCTTACGGCTGGACCTACTCTACCCGAGCGTCTTTCGGTTTATTCGATCGCCAGGTTGACGATTCGTGCCGACTTATAATAGGGTTAAATCTCGGCGGATGTTCACGGGAGTAGGAGAATCGCGTTAGAACAACGTATATCCAAAGAGATATAAAACACGTTTCGCCCTTGAAACGATTCGAGGATGAAAGTCCGATTGGCATTGTGTGCGTACCAGGGAGTACCGAGGATTATGATAATCTCTCGGTAATGAATCGATTTATTTTCCGATGTACGTTTACCGATACATAACGACGCCTCTCTTCCAGGTATTATTTTTCGTCCGAAATACCGGGTTATTGGGTACGCGACGGCATTAATTTTAGAAACGTGTCCGTAGTTTCTCGATTTCTACAAATTCGCTTCCGACGCGATAAGATTAAAATATATATACGTGTAGACTTCTTTTTCTCTTTTTTATATTGACGAATATTGTTGTTTGAGTAGCTAATATGATTCTCGTATACACACACATACACCTCTCGGCGTGGCCGTTCTCCGAGCGAGAGCGTTATTCCTCCGGAATGTTAGATAAGATAATTAACGGAGTTTTTCAAATTCTGATTTCGTCGAGGGGCTGCTGCTCCGCTCGATCTCTCTTTCTCTCTCTCTCTCTCGGCGAGAGAAATATTTGCTCACGAGAGCGTGTGTGGCGGCGGCTGGACATGAAAAAAGAATTACGAAATTAATATTGCTGGAAGCCCGCGGTGTATGCGGAAGTTAACTCGCCCGCTGCTTACATTACATCGGTAAATAATTGGAGTTGCCCTCTCTCTCTCTCTCTCGCTTGAGGAAATCGCGATCGGCCTGCTGGTGGTGCGAGGCTTGTTCCTCTCGCCTGCGTTTCAGAGCTCGCTCTTTCTTTGCTTATTGTGCACAAGCTATACAACTGAAGAAAATAAATTCACGGTCCACTAATACCGTCGTTAACGACGCGTCCGACAGCTATGTGAACAAATACTGTATGGATTCCGTGTCATTAGGCTAAACGATAAGCCGCGACTTCCGTCTCGTTGCTTACAAAACGTGCGTATACGTTTATTACATTAATTATCCCGCTAGGTTTTCTCTTTGCTTGCCGTTGAATCAGCGAGCACAGAAAAAGGATTAGAGCTACACGCGCTCGTTCTTGATGAATCGTAATTCAAGGCTTTCGATGTCTAAATCACTTATCAATTAACATCCACCCTCGGGCTGTTCTCCAATCGAATATTGTCAATTGTGCTCAATGGGAATAAGCAGAGCGAGCGAGACCGGTACATATCGAGAAAATCAACTGGCCGATTTCTATCGCAAATACCAGAGCTCCATTTTCTTTTTCCCCCGGCATCGCTTTACTTTTACCCGAGGCGCGCGCACACACACGTCTACGACGACAAACAAAAAATTCGTTTTCCTTCGCGCGATTTTCTCTCATAAATAAATCCATGACTCTCGGGGCCAGGTAATTTACCAGAATTTCGATAAAACTCGATATCCTATACCTTAGCGTAATTGGACATACGTAGTGAACAATAAATAAAACGTTTTTTTTTGTTCAATGTACCAAAAAAAAAAAAAAAAAAACAAAAAGAAACACAGGAACACCGTTTTCCCCAAACCGCCCACGCACTACTCTCAATAAGCCGTTTATTGTTCCGTCCGGGGTGGTTACACACGGCAGTCGGATAACTACGATCGCGAGGAAAGTCTAAACTTTCGCGAATAAAAAAAAAAACGTCGTCGCGGTCACGCTGAGTAGCACGGATGTTGCTGAAATTCGCTCATCAATCGGTTTTCGGGGAACTCGCTGCGTGAATCACGCTGTCTCTCGCTCGGCGTCTGTACGCGTATAGTTTCTCTCTTATACTCGCAGCCCTTCTCCTGCATTGTAGCCACCTGCGAGCCTGCGTTTATTTATTTTTACTTTTCGGCAATTCCCCGACATTTTAAGATGCAAAAAGCGCGATTGTTACAGGCACAGAGCGCGTGACAGCGACGTTTTATTTCTTTTCTTTTTTTTTTCCTCGCTCATTTCGACATGTGTGCACGATCGCCAAGGCTGTCACGTCTGCGCGTTACTCGCATTTTTCTAGCCTTATCAATTTCGCTTGGGCTTTAGTCGCGTTATACAGCTTGGGAAATCACGGTTGCGTTAACCGTTCACTACTGAACTTGACATTTTTCCAAGTTTATATTTTATTCTCTGTATACTCCATTCGCTCCGTAAGTATAACTTTGTCGTCGCTGCGGAAAAACAAGGAAGTATCATCGTCGTTTTGTGGCCCATGGTCACGTTGTACAACAAAAAAAATTGCAAGAAATTTGAAATTTATATGTCGCTGCGCCATATCGGAATATCAAAGTCGACGTAATTCATTGCTCATTGCCATTATCATCGCATCACAGCAACGAACGACTGCTGAGTAATTTCGCCATTGTTGCAATATCGACCACTCGTGTCCTCGTCCTTAACGAATAACAATCGCGCAAGCTTAACATATACAGAAACTAAAACAATAAGCTTCGGACGCGCTTGCTCGGAGCACGTAAGCAATTGCCTTGCCTTATCCGTTATAGCGAATCCGTCTGGCCGGCATATGCCGTCCGCGAGCCATCAAACTTTGCGTATACGCGGGCATTTGAGCATAAACGCTTTGGCCAGATCGTAAACTTATGTATCTCTCTCTCTCGCTCGAGGTTTTACAACTATGCTTAACCGTTAGCCATACACATAAAGCTAACGTGCCTGTTTTTTTTTCTTCCTCCCGGCAGATAAAACCCGAGACGCCGGCAAAAAGACGAAGCAACAGCAGCCCCAGCAGCAGCAACAGTCCGGCCAGCTCGCCGACAAAGAGCCTGGAATCGGTGGAGATCGCGTTGACGCAGCCTACCTTACCTGAGCCGAAGCCGCGCAGCCGGCCATTCGAGGCCCCGGCCTCTAACCGAAGCTCCGGCTATGAATTCACCTTCCTGCCCAAGTCAGATCGAGCGCGCCAGGCGAAGAAGAAGAAGAAGCCCCAGCAGGCTGGCAAGGACGCCGAGAAGAAGGAGAAGCTGACCTTCGCGAAGAACGTGCTGCACTACGTGCCGCTGACGAGCAGGCGCTACTACCGCAAGTCGCGCAAGCTCGCTTCGAAAAGCCTCTCGCTCAAGTCCCTGACGAACAACGGAGCCTCGGGCAATGCCGCGATCGGCCTCAAGAGCCGAAGCCTGTCGCGCGACGAGCTCAAGTACGTCAGCATCTCGTTGCCGAGCAATTTCGTGCATCTGGCCTCGGCGACGCGCGACAGCCTCATGCCCGATGCGCCGCTGCACGAGGCCAAGCTCAAGCTCATCAGCCACGAGACCAAGTACGCCGACTTGAGGGATAATTTTGAGTACGCGGAGATCGCGGCGAGGCTCACCGACACCATGAAAACGAGCTTCCTCTGGAGCAATCTGCCGCGGCTCAATGAGGACGCGGATCGACCGACTCCTTGCGAGGAGGACGATTACGACGATGTGGGTCCGCCTGTTGAGCAGACTGACCACATGGTAAGTCGATGCTAGCTTTTTGTTTTCCAAACGAATCACAATAATCCGTCGCTTGGCAAAATATTGTCGGCGTACGATGAACAATATTGCTGAAACAGATCGGAGGGGAGCAAGGGATAATAAGGAATCGCTTGAATTGTTTGATTACAACAAAGTTACCGATATTCCTTGGAATGCGCGTAACAGTATTTCGCAATGGCGCAACCGCGTTGTTAACGCCGAGAGAAGAAAAAAAAAACGAAGCCGCGCGAGAGGAGAATAGGCATTTTTCATTTGCGCTTGCATCAGCGCGGAAAAATGTGATTAATAGATATACTTAAATTGCCGAGGAGAGAAGGAGTCGCGCGCGGCCGCGGTTAAATGCACGCGGCGATATTTTTAAATACCGTTAGCGCGAGAATTGCATCTTTCTAAATGAGCATACCGTTATTTTCTCGTAATGCAGCAATAGCGCACGCCGCGAAAAGAGACTTACCGAACGTATATTACCAGCATTAGCAGTCGCGTGACGATATTAAATACAAAGTTATACGATCGAAACAAATAAACGTATGGCGGTTTCGTTCGCCGACGATATAACATTCCCATGCGCGTATTCAGAACGCAGTTTTCCCTTGAAAATATTCAAATTTGTTTTTGTTTTATCATCCTCATCATCGCGCGCATGTTAAAATTCAAACTTGAACAACAGAGCCTCGTAACTTTCGTCTGTAGTCCCCCCCCCGTCCGGCAACGATTGTTATTTCCTCCTGGGCAAATAATATAAAATTGTAAGGCACGTAGCGATTCGGACGTCGTGCCTGTCGCGTCAAACATCGTGTATATAGGAAACGGTGCGTTTTGACAAGCAGAAGTTATTTATAAAAATATACCCATAAGCTTTATATTGAGGTATTATTTATCTCTGAGGTTTATTATATATACGAATAAGAAGACCACGAAGCACAATAAAGACGATCGATTTCTTCAATTTTTCAGGGAAAACCCAACGATCCGGAAGAAAAGACTGAAGAGCCAGATCAGGACACGTACGACGACGTGCTGCCTCCGGTGGACTCTAATTCGTCTTCTTTCCCGGAGGATGGCGAGAATAAAGAGAACGCGGAAGAGTCGCTTTACGACGACGTCGGGCTGATGCTCCCGAATTACGAAGTGCCAAAGGAGTTGTCCTCGAGCGAGAGGCCAACGGACGCGCCGCAACTGGACCAGGCTGACGAAGACGTGTACGACGATGTGGGGCCTCCGGTTACGCTCAACAGCCAAGACAGTCATGAAAGGGTCAACAGTATTTACGCGGGTTTTAGCGTGGCTGGTTCGATTAGCAACTACTACGACAAGGAGTCCGAATGGGAGGACCTTGATGATGCCGGGATCTACGGGATGGTCGCCAGGTACGCCTGGGCTTTATATGTACCTATAGCCTTACTGAAAATTCTTAAGCTAACGATTATTTTTTTCTGCCCTCCAAACTACAGCAGTCCAAAGGTCCCCGAGACAAGCCACTCGTCACCTACCAAAAAGAAGCTGGCTGGTCAGCGATGGTCGCGCAAAGTACGCCGTCAGCGGTCCAGGGCATCCCGGAAAAGCTCAGGCCGATCTACCAGTCGCACCCGGCTCCGCAGCGAAAGCCTATCCCGTAAGTAGACTTTCCGGTCGTACAGGGGCAAACGGGAACACGTCGTTACACGGGGACAGGCCTACAGGGCTAGTCGGCCGTTCACTTTCGCTCGAATTTCGTTTGGCCCCCATGAGGCAAAAAGAGAAGGACGCCTGCCGATAAGGCAAGCTACCAGGCGCCCAACGAATCTCCCGGCCTTGACTTTGAGCCAGGCGTGTTCGGTCGCGCGCGCGCGCGCGAGATGCCATTGACCGCGTGAGGAGCTGTTATTTGTGCGCGGATGGGACTCGTTGGCCGGGCCCCCTCCTCCTCTCTCCCCACCTCCCTCATCTCACACTTATTCTCTGGATTTTTTTTTCTTGTACAAGTGGATGTACCTTGCCTCGTTCGCCGCACAAAGAGGATGGAAAGTTTTTCGGCTCGCGCGCCTGCTATGCTAATTTTCGTTTTTCGTATGAAAACGCCAGTTGGAATACCGAGCCTCTTTCTTGCTTTGTAAAATGCAAAAGTTGCGGGATCTGAAACTGTTGTTTGAGCGCGCGGTACACGGCTTGTTTGAAATTTAGGTGGAAAACGTTTAAACGCAGGGTAATGGCGTGTCTGAGTCGAGTCGAACTTTTACTACTTATCTTCTGTTAATAACTTTCCAGAGATTTATATGATAATTTTGTAAAAATTCTTTTTTATTATAATCGATATACGCGCTCGTGTCTGCGAATGTTTACCAGCCTGGCGTAGATCTTTGAATGAACTTTTAAGACACTTATCTAACGAGTGGATTAAGTATGCGTAATACTAATTACACTTCGTTAATTATAGAAGTGATCGTTGATTATTCAATCGCTGGTCAATTGAAACGAATACGTAAAAAATGTGTAATTTATACTACGTCAAATTAATTTTAATTTTTTTCCGAAAAACTATTGCATACATCAGATAAGAACTGTTTATTAATAACAGTTTATTAACAACACATCGATAACAGTCTTCCATTCGGTTCACCTCATTTTCCCATACTACGCTCTCATAGCTCTTGGCAAGTTGAATGAAAAAAAGAGTCGCGTCTCTAGCTGTTCGCAGCCACGACTGCACTTTCGAACGAGATGCCTCGGGTGGTTTCTTTCTTCCGCGGTGGTAGGAGGTATATATAAAAAGAGAGTCGCCGAAGGGGAAAATCAGATCCACATCCTCGTACACACACACACACACACGAGCCAAGAGAGGCGGGCTCTCGAATGCGCGCCAGCGCGCGTCGCCAGCTCGATGCGCCAACTTTCTCCGATGACGATTTCTTGCAAAATCGATGATTCAGGCCTATTACCAAATTAACCGAGCGGCAATTTCTCGAGAGTCTCTCCGTAAAAACTGGCCGTTATCCCCGATTTTTCGTCGTCGTTGTATTTTACTCGACGAAGGAAGTCCGTACCGATCGTCTCGTTTCCTTGTTATAAAAGCTGCGTTTATTCACTAAAAATCGATAATTTCCAAGTTTAGAAAGTAATTTGTTAAATGTAACGTTCCATCTCATTAATGTCATATTACTAATCACGAAATATCGTATATTAAGCAATTTAAGTTCGAGGAACGCACGGCAGATCGATATTTATTCAAGGAAGCTCTGCTCAAGAAGGAAAAACAGGAAAACCAGTATACCGGTATGGCGTTTGGATAGCGCGTGAATTTCAGCTATTACAATCGCCATATGGAGCTCGGCTTCATTAGTATAATCGTAAGAGGCATCCAGTGGCTAAAGGGGCACACGCGAGAGAACCAACCATACGCGCGCACGGTCTGTCAAGACCGTTGCGTAACTCCATAACTCGTATAAGCGAGCGCGCACTTGTCGCACAAAGGCGAATTTTGGGAAACTCGCATCATATAGACACAGTGTGTCTACGTCCTTGCATGATGCGCGCGAGGAGAAAGGAGGCAGCCAACGGCCGCCGCACGCTCGTTTTCTCTTAGGGCGCGCGTGCGCGGCTCACATGTCAATCGGCAAGCCGAGCGCGCGAGCTTATTTTCCCAGACTCTCTGCCGGCCACGAGGTCTCTCTCTCGACTCTCTCTCTCTCTATATATCTGTGTATAGCAGTCGGTGAGTGCGCGAGAGACACCGTGTGTGTCGCAAGCAGCGCTATGACCGTTTTCACAATAACCCTGTGGCTTTAGGACTTTTCTCATTTGCAATTCGATCTATTTGAATCTCGCGATGCCGATTTCAAGGCTACCACCGTTATTCGACTTTATAACGATTCTATTCTTTATTTTCTTTTTAATGGCACTGTTTGATATTAGCTTATTTACTATTCAAATATATGAATGTGATATAATAGTGGGAAAAACAAAAACGATAATTTCAAACATCGAAAGTTCGAGGAGAAAAATGGAAAATCGAGGGGAATCCTCATTACGTCCGACCGGTTACGTCTGTTACCACTACCAGTCGTGTAACATATCGGAACAGCCATCGAACCGCAACTACTTACGCGTCCAATCTAGCGTGAGCGCGTATATTCTTATATGCTCGGAATAACTCGAGGCATCCGTCAGCGCCGCAAAAAGCCTATAACGAGAAAATCCTTTCACACCGAAAAACCCAACATCGACAACCGACGCATAAGCCCGCGTAAACTTTCGATCGCTCCGCTCAGCGAAAGCATACAAGAGATCCACCCAAGGATCTCGCGTTCCAATTGAGGAACGAAATGAAAAAAAAAAAATAGCAGAAGAGCATTGAGAAGAAAAAAGGAAAAAAGAGGCGCAGCAGGCTGGTATAAGACCTCGAGCGCGGCTTGTGCTCTTACGCGACGGGCGTTCTCGCTGGCCGGCGGCGACTCGTCGTCGTTGGAGGAGGAGGAGGAGGTGAAAGCGCGCGATGTAGAGGCAGTAGTCTGCAGTCACGGCCGGGACGCGGTGGCGCGCGCACCTCGTGGCGCGCCCATTCCTCCCGCGGCCCTTACACACACACACGCACACGGACGCGCGCGTTTATCGAGTTATCGCGGGCGTATACGCACACAGGCGCTTCCGCGTTCTCGGAGACAGTGTTCGCCATGCGCGACCGGCGATGAGGCAGAACCTTAGGACGCCCGCGCGCCGGCCCAACACCCAAGGTCTCCATTCCCAGGGCACACACACTCTTTCTCTCTCTTACCTCTAACGCCTCTGAATCGCTCCGCTCACGGTATTATATACGTACATACAATCCGCAGCTGTACGTTAACGAACGCGTTGCTGTTAGGTAACGCCCCGCGCGTACGGTCCATTGTTTGCTTTTACAGCCTTTTTTTTCGACGCTTCTTCTTCCGTACTTGATACAGTTTTCTTTTCTCCCTTTTTCTTTTTATTTATATTTATTCCGCCTGTTCTACGCAACTTGTTCATAACCGCGCTCGGTCCCGTATAGCCTGGCTGCTGCAACTGTACACACATCTACAAATCCTGTTCTCCAGCAACTTTCGGTGCACACCGGTCCGTCCGTAAAATCCCCGTCTACCTTTCTCCTGACTTTCATATATATATATATATATATATATATATATATATATATACAGCTATCGTGCGCAGCAAAACGATCCTGCAGCCGAACCACAGCAAATACCACGGAGGCCCAACAACACGAACGCATATATATATATATACAGAGACTCGGTAGAGCGCCCCCGAAGCGTGAACAAAAGCGGTCCATAAACGCGGCAAAAATCCCCGACGGTCGCTCGCGGGGGCGGGGATCGAAGCGAAGAGAAAGAGAGAATAAAAAAAGCCGCGTCGTACGGTCAGCGGAGCGGTTCTACCGGTCTTTCCCAAGCGCGCGATTCGGCGCTATCCCGATTTGGCAAGATCGCGCGCGCGCGCGTCTGCGGCCGCGAAGCGCGACCTTGCCAAAAGCGTCGCTCACATCACGCCTTCTCTTATGCCCCTCTGTGTCTGTGCATCGATGTATAGTGGCCGTAAGCCTGGGCGCGGGCTCGGTCCTGCTCATTGGACAGATCGAGGAGCCCGATGCGGTGCAGGAGCTCGACAAGACCGAGACCAAAGGATTGGTCCAGCTGAGGCTGATAGTTCTCGACGAGGATGACGACGTGCAGGAGACGTCGCTCTACGTCGAAGGTTCTTATCTCTCGATCTGCGGCCTATCTCGTTGGAGATAATTTTAATGCGACTGTATGGCTGATATTGTGATTGCGAGGAGTTAATTTGTTGTGGGAAATTTAAAGGGGGGGTGGCCTGTGATTAGAGACTTGTTTTATTTAATTAGTCGAGTAATTGCCGATGCGAGAGTGCCTGGCAATTGTACGTTGCGCAATTCGTATATCCTGCGCGCTTTCCGTGGCCTTTATTACACGGCTTTTTTTTTAAAGAAAATTGCATTTTCTTTCTCTTATCATCGCGGATGCTCGATTGAACGGCATCCGGACATCCTTGGAATATTTCAATTTTTCGATTATCGATAAAGGAACGAAAAGAACAAGTTGGAAAGATGGTATACGTTCGATAAAGTATTGCCACTTGGTTTATGGCTCTGTTACGAAAATGAAATTTGAATAAAAAGGAATATATATATCGGCTGCTGGTTACGTATACGCGTAATACGTTAAGTAGATAAAACAAAGCACAGCCGCAATAACCCGAGTTTCAGTGGTAAAGGATGCGGGTACGAGCAGACAATGCTTTGCATTTGCTTTCCACGTGTGCTTATATGATTTTGAAATTTCTAAATTCATATATGTGTTGAGACACAGAAAAACGCCGTAAGCGGAGTAATCTCGCATGAGTACACACCGTTTTCTCATTAAACTCTCGGCGTGTTTCCCAATTGCCAGTTTTGTGATATTTCCAAAGGTTATTTCAAACGAGCATAGTGGTCAATTAGAGAAAGCAAACGATCCCGTCAGTTTGAATTTTCCCCGATAAACTCTTGAATTTTCGAAAAACGTAAAAATTTCGTTCTCACGTCTATGTTGAACGTTTCCAGACTCATCGGACGACAGCAATTACGAGACCCTGGAGACGTACGAGTCGGACAACTTCAGCAGCGACTCCGAGCACGAGAGTTCAAATCCAGCCTCGATCTCGGTGGACAGCGGCAACGGCGGTCCGGCGCTAAAGGCACCGAATCGTCCGGTACCACCGCCACCTCGGGAGGCGAGTCTCGGTCACACGCTCGGCCGCCGCATGAAGATGCTCAGACGCACCTGGAGCATCACCAAGGGCAGCCTCGGACGCATGCGTCGACGGGCCTCCGGGGACTGCGAGCCTCCTCAGCCTCCCGAGCATATCAACCACCATCACCACAACAACAACAACAGCGCAGACGCGCGCAAGTACTTCAGTTTCAAGAAGCACTTCCGCAAGAGCCCAGCCACCTGCCTCTCGACCTTCTACCTCGACAAGGGCTCCGATGCCGATCAAGCCAAGGAGGAGGAGGAGCCGATCTACGCGAACAGCAGCTGGTACAGAGACGCCGGTCTCTACGCCAATCGGCCGGACACTCAGCCTCCGCCTACGCCCGATCAGACACCAATCGGTATGCCTAACAAATTTCTACAGAGCCTCGTCCGCCTCGTTTCGATTCTAATTGCCGGTATAGAGGCTGTCGTAACGCGCCGCTTTCGCTTGCCACTTAATTATTTGACAATATAAGCAGCCGCGCATATATACGCCGCTGTTTAACCTGCATCGAGAGCCTCTGGAGAAAAAGAAATGAGCCGGCGCTCTTGCCGAGGGAAAAATGGCCGAAATCGGTGAGGCCATTAATCCTCGAGAAGAGCGGGCCCCCAACTTTCCCAAAGGCAATTAAGGAGCGCCGCCTATGCGGCTCTTCCCTCTCACGATTAATCGACCGCGAGCATCTCTTCTCTCGCCTACTGAATAATCGAGCGAGACGCCTACGCTCGTCTTGATACCCGAGGGGAATGGCTTCTATATCGGGTGAAAATAAACCGTCTTACCTTGCAGATCACTATAGCGTCCTTACCGAGGAGCCGCTTTATCAGTTCTATACGGCTGCCGCTACCAGTGTGGCTCTGCAGTCGGATTCCGATGGATACGAGGAGGTAAGAGAAGTTTTGTAACGAGTTCGCGAGTAGTTTTTGCTTCAACGAAATTGTGTGTGCTTGTCCTTTTTCTTTAACAAATTCTTTTTATTAATATAATCATGTGTATTGTAGATGTACGAATAGAACAAAAATGAACTTGGCTTATTGGATATCATTGTATTTCGAGTCGGCAAGACGGACAAGTAGAAAATTAAGAAAGCAAGCGCGCTCGGGCTTTACGTAATCCGCATTGAGCCTATCAAAATAACAATGATAGGCGCCCGCGAGAGAGCGCGCGCTCGGGAAAAAACTTTCACGAGAGTGATTATCGATTTCTTTCCTCCATTCGACGCGAAATACAGTCTATTATTCATTTGTCATTCTATTGGTCTCTCTCGATTAAGCAAATGCTTATCTCGGCTCGACTAAAAGCTGTCAAAGGAAATGCGACATTTATATTATATACTTTATCGTCTATTTCAACTTTTGTATCCCTCGCTTTTCGTATTTAATCTTGGAAAAGAAACGGTTTTTCCAACAGAATAAAAATTTAGAAAAAAAAATAAGAATAAGCCAATAATACTGATAGAACTAGTTAATAACGAATGGCTCATCAATTGACACACAGGTCGAGGAGTTGACACCATCTACGGCGACGACGGATCTAGCGAGGCCCGGACATCGGACTCTGTGGTGTCAGACGCCACAAGTCATAAACAGCGGTCTGTTACGTAAGTACAAGAGGGGCAATAGAGAGGAGGAGGATAGGGCTATTCCTTTACAGCGTAGAGTGGCTATCGCGCGCGGCGGCGCTATCCTCTCGCGCTCTACAATTTCTCAACGTCAAAGCCACACGCTACTCGAGAGCCTATGGGCTAAGCGTCGATTTCCACTTCTATATCCCCTTCTCCTAACACAGCGTCGGTACTCGATTCTTCTGTTTACGACGTTATCGGAGATCCCCTATTTTCCTTGGCCCTCCCCCCATTATACATTACAAAAATCTCATCTCTATACCTACCGCACTCGAGAGGCTCCGACAAAATAAAGTAGCCAAACTTTTTTAACGTCTTTCGCTTTCTCGAATCTTCTTGCAGAGCGTCTAACGGCGGAGGAGCGGAAGATCCAGGAGGCAAAGTTCGAGATCCTAACGTCCGAGGCGTCCTATCTGAATTCGCTGCGCGTGTTGGAGAACGAGTTCGCCAGCAGCACGGAGCTCGGTCTCGAGCTGCTCAGCTCGGCCGAGCAGGAGCGGCTGTTCGGCGAGGTGCCCGGCGTCCTCGCCGCTTCCGAGCGCTTTCTAGCCGAGCTCGAGTCCATCTGGCACGAGGATCCGCTGCTTGGCAAATTGACCGAGCTCCTCCTGCGGCACTCCGAGCGCAGCGCCCCGGTCTACGTGAACTACTGCTCGAACCAGGTCAGCATCGACACGACCCTCAAGGATCTCAGGTAAGAAGTGATTTCGACGGATGGGGGATTGAGTATAATTGGGATTGGACTATTTTTAATCGTATTGTGGATTCGGTTGCAGGGCTAAGAAGGGCGTCAAGTTTATCGACGCGGTGACGCGGATCGAGTCCCGGCCTGCTTGTCAGAGCCTCACTCTCCACTCGTTCCTCATGCTGCCGATGCAACGGATTACCAGGTAAGTTATCATTAAAGAGTCGTAAAAACATCAATTCGATTAATAAAACGAGGATTATTGATGTCGACAGGTTACCACTCTTGGCCGATGCCGTATTGTCCAAGCTGTCGGTCGACCATCCCGAGCGACGTTCTTGGGAGGAAGTACTTGCGTCCCTTAGTAACGTCGTGGCCAAGTGCAACGAGGGCGCGAGACAAGCCGAACGACTGAACGAAATGAATGCGCTCGCGAGGTAGTATCTTATAAAAGACGATTATTTGATTCGAACAACAGCGCATTCTTCATGGAGAAATGCTCGTTTTTTTCAGGAAACTCGAGTACTCTACGAAAGTGCCACCGGTGGATTTGCGCGAACGCGAGCTCATCCGTAGCGGCACGGTCGTGCATCTGTCCACCAAGCACGACAGCGAGTACAAGCTGACTTTCGGCAAAAAGTTCCACAAGACTCCGCTAATGCTGTTGCTGATCACGGATCACCTTCTAGTCACAAAGCTGAAATCAAAGTGAGTTTGCAATTAAAAGTCAAACAAATAATGGCAATAAACAAGAAAATATTTAAATATTGATATTGCTCTGCAGCTCGAACGACGACACTTACAGCGTGATAGACACTTGCAAGAGGTGCATGGTAACGCTGGAATCCGTGACGGAGGACTCGCCGTTCGCGGGCAGGCACGCGATGGTACTCACTCTACTGGAGAACTACGCGAACAGACAAGTCGAGTACGTGCTCACCTGCGAGAATGACACGGAGAAGGAGCGCTGGCTCGATGCTATATCGCCGCCGAAACCGAGTTGCGTTGGCGAGACCCTCTACGAATCCTGGGACTGTCCCCAGGTCATGGCCGTTTTCTCCCACACGCCGAGGCAGCCCGATGAGCTGGCTCTACAACCAGGTTCGTTCAAACATTTCTCTACGTTTTGACTTGTTTATTTTTTTTTCATGGACAGTTGCTTATTGGGCCTGGTTTTGATTATAGGCGACGTTATAAACGTTTTGCGAAAGATGAACGACGGATGGCTGTTTGGCGAGAAACTTCTAGACGGAGAGCAGGGCTGGTTCCCCGGGAATTTCACGAAGGAGGTTGCATCGGAGCACGTGAGAGCGAGAAATCTTAAGCAGAGGCACAGGTTCCTGGCGCTCAGCGGCAGCGCCCTACAACGTAAGGCTAAGCAATCGCTCTCGTTGCTTTAAAGTGCTTTACTACCAAAACCGAAAATGATGCCAGTGTACATACGTTTAAACCTCGCGCTAGTGAGGATTTTTTTTTTTTTTTACTGCAAACTCAGCCGTGTGATGCCCGTCTAGTGTAAAGAACATGTAAATAGTTACTACATAGAAATGTAGGAATGAGTCACGAAAAGCCTTTTGTAACAAATGTAAATGTAAATTTATTTTTATTGAACATAAGTACATTTACAGTGTAAATTATTCAATATAATCTCTTTAAAAATAATTTCTTTTTTTCTTTTGGTCATTTCTTCCTTTTTTTTTATAAATATAATTTATTTTTGTACAAACAGTAAATATTACATTCAACTTTATAAAAATCTCAGTTTCGATTCTGACAGTCGACCAATTGGATACATGTAAAAAGATGGAATGGAACTGTTATGATTAAAAAATACTGTACAAATTGTACGTAGTTATTTGCAGATGCATATCAGTAAGTGCCTTTTAAAAAGGTATTGGAAAAATGTATAAATATTTAGACTCTCAAATAACGAAATAGTACATGTGACAATCTCACTCAAGTCTTGCAGTTAGTCTTCAAGATACACCATTATTATTAGGCATATACATATATTATGCAAATATCACACATGATAAAATGGAATCCAAATTGTTAAAGACAATGTCTAAATCCGCACCTTTGAGTAACCAGATTTCACTTCAAATAATCTTCTTACAAAATATACTTGCAATATTGTAGTGGCTAAAATAACCACTATTTGAAGTATAGACCATTTCTGAACATAAGAATTATTGTCAAGCAGCAAGTTGTAATCGCGATCTTCCCGACTTCTGCTCAAATGCTGAATTTGTAGAACGTCAAAGATATTCTTCTCCACAGTAACAAGAGAGTTCTAAAAATAACAATAAATTTTATTTTCATAAAGTTTAATTATGATCTTAAAATAACAATGAGACTTACCGTAACATTTCCAACAGAAAGATCCATGTCATTGATTTCTTTCGCAAACTGTTCCCATTGGTCGTATCTAAAATAAAGTCATTTTAAATTAAAAGAAAATCAATTGATAATCTAATATTTTACATATTAATTGAATAGTAAAGAAACATACTTTATAACAGTAAGATACAGATTTATGAGTTTCCCAGCAAATCTTGAAAATTGATTATCAACACAAACACTGTAATATCCACCAGCTTGAGACAGTTCTTGAAAATCACTGCTGACTTGCCATTGGTAAGGATGAACAATTTCACCCGTAGGATTTCTTACTGCAAAACCAGCCTTTCCATCACCACCTCTCAAAACCTGTAAAACAGTACATTGATTTTATTAAAATTACTTTTCAAACGCACAAAACTTACCACTAAAACAAACATTCTCGATTATTCTCTCGTTCATTCTCTAACAGTTTTTCCCTCTAACGAGAAAAATCTCGGGTTCAGCATTTTTTAAAATCTCGAGAGCCCGAACAATCGTTCTCATATAGGTATATACGGTAGAGTACGAGCCCGTAAATCAGAGTAAAAGCGCGCACGTCGCGTCATTGATTTTCGAATTGCGCCGTCGAAGCATAAATAATAGAGCGTACGAGGAGCTGTAAATCATTAGGAAATGAAAATTTCAGAGAAAGAGAGAGCAGAGAGGAGGGCCAAGAGGATCGCCGGCTCAACGTATTGCCGACAAATCCTCCGAGATGAACCAGAAGCGCAAGGAGTAAAGAGCCGCTCCGCGGAGAAGAGAACGTGACGGTGTGTGTGTGTGTGCGCGCGGTGGTGCGGTTGCGACATCGGCTCGACTTTCACGCGAGAGCGCGTTCTCGATTACTCGGCCTGCGTGTACCCGTTCTTTCGATGACCCGACTAAATCACACCAGAGGCCCATACCATATGGAGATCTTTAAAAAATCTCGGACCGGTCGTAAAGGTATGCTTGGCAGATTAATACACACGCGTGGACGGTGCCAAAGAAGTCCCGGCGTAGGGCACCTGGCGACTTACTTGGAAGCTAACGTAGAAGGTCGCGCCGGGCTGGACGTATTGGAAGTAGCAGTCCTCCTTGCCGGGGTCGACGTGGACCTTGTAGTCCATAACGACAGCCGGGGCCGTATCGTACCAGGCCTGGGTGGCGAGAGCGGACTCGGTGACGAGCAGGCTCAGGGCACCGAGCACCGGCAGCAGCAGCCTCCTCGGGAACATCCTCGAGCCGAGAGAGCCTTTTTCTTCTTCTTTTCTCTCTTTCTTTTACTCTGTCTGGCGCAGGCTTACGTGCGCGTAAGTGCTGCAGCCCCTCTATCACCTGTTCCACTCGCGAGAGCGCCCCTTGCTTTGCTCCTGCTTCGAACGAGCGCCGCCGACGCACATAACCTGCTCGTTCGTTCGATTAACTCTATCGGAGATTAGTGGGGCATTGGTTACTTTTCACGATTATTTATTTTGTTTAGCGGCGACTCGGAGTGAAAGTTAATGCGAGTTTGGGTGACACGCGGCACTTTCGGAGCAGCAACTTTATGCCGTGGGCATTGTTGTTGTGGGCGGCTTTAAAGATGGCCGCTCTCTGCGCGCGCAGCTTTTGGTACAGCGCGGGAGGATACGAATTCGAGAATATGCGACGCTCGTTTTATATCGATTAGTCTGAGTGTACACCTGCTTAGAACGTGTTTCAGAACTATTTTTCAATAAGTTACTAATTTGAACATAATAAATTAGGTTAGAAGCTAAATAGGGTAACGAGTCAATTGAAAAGTGGTAATTACAAAAAAAGAACAAAAAAGAGATAAGGCAAATCATTGGGCACTTCATTCCGCAAGAGTAAAAAGTAATAAAAAAAGGCATCTCGAGTACACCGATATCCCAGACGCGCACGTGCGAGAGCTCGGGGAGCTCTGTGAATACGTAACGCGTAGGCAGAGCGGTAGGTATATACACGTAGAAGAGCTAGAGAGAGAGAGAGAGAGTACCCTGAAAAAGAGCATCGCACGGAACGCCGGACGAGAGAGACGAAGAAGGAGGTAGAGGAGGAAGCCAGAGAGGGTGGGTGGGCTAGTTGCTCGTAGGTCCGCAGTGGAAACCGCCCTCGCGTGGGGGAAAGGCTCAGGCGCAGCCGTCCGTACTGCAGCTGCAGCGTCGCGCATGCCGAGAGAGCACTGCTATACTCTACGCGCGATATCGCTCCCGCGCCACGGCGGTCCTCGTTAATTATGTATAAACGCGACGCCGGGCATGGCTGCCCCCCCCCCTATTCCCCTCCTCCATGTAGCGTCACCGCGGAACTTTTTTCGTCGCTCCTTTTTTTTCTCTCTCTCTCTCTTTTTGCGCCCCCGCCCTGTACGGAGAGACTGCTTTCGCGCGTGTTATTATTAATGGTTGCCACAAAAAGGGGGGAGAGGGAGGAGGAAAAGCATCTGCGGAATGCCCGCCGAGGCGGCCCTCCCTTCTCCTCTGGAGCTAATGACGCGGGTAATTGGGGCCGCGCGGAATGCGCGCTCTCCGATGGAATTCGAAAGAGTATGTCTGTGTAAACACGCCTATACCCCTTCGGCGACGCGCCTACCCAAGCCCTTTTCAATACCTCCTCGTATTAAGAGAGACACGTTCGATATCAACCCTCTTTGCTGCCGCCGAGTTAAGAGGCCGACTCGTATATACTTGCGGTAACGAGCCTGTCCGCACCTCTTTGCTCTCCCTCTCATTGCTCCTTTTTTCGACGTTATTTAGACTCAATAACAGAGCCGAGAATAGCAGGGGGTCTCCTCCAAGCGCGTTAAATTTGCCAAATTTTTAATGCGATTATCTCGCGTTGAGCGCGCTTATGAGATCTTCAGTTCTGGCTTCGAGCCAATAATCAGGTATTACCATTGTTTATATCTCTCGCGGCCACGAGTTAATATTATACCAGTGTCGCTCTTTCTCTCTCTCTCACGGGGCACTTTTCTTTTTCGAAATAAAGAAACGAGAGAGAGAGAGGGAGAGCGTTAAAGCGCATTTAATTTTGCTTCTCATTTTCCGCTTCCTACTTCGCTAAAGAGAGGAAGGGAGAAAGTGAGTTAATGTTTAATTCGTAGCCCGCTGAGCTAGATCGTATATATATATATATAAATGAGAACAGCGAGAAACGAGATTAAAAATGAAAAAATAACAATACGCCCGTGCGATTCTTACACAATGTCAAATTGTTTTCGCGAAACTTTTGCATCGCCCAACTTCCGCTCGTAACTTTATAACGGTAGATTCGAAATTAGCGTGTCGTTCCGAAGAAATCGGATATAGCTACGAGGAGCGGATGTACACTTTAAGAGGAATAAACTCCCCGAGTGAATGACGGTAATTGCGTTTACAATGATTTTCTTATTCGCCTCTCGTGGCGTATTAAAAAGGAGCTATACGGAGCAGTTGCTGTTTCGTCAACTCGCTATTTTGCGAGCCGATCGTTTAAATTTTCATTGCTCTCATTAAAAATGCAATCGCGATTTCTGCGCAGATAGTGCAGCCTCGAAATAGAACCGTACTCCATCGAGCTTACGCGGCCAGTCCCTTTTCTATAATACGTTATATGTATACCTATGAAATAAACTTTTCATCTCTCCAGCGAGGAACTTTTGTAATCGTAAGCAGCTTAGCGAGCGATTTTTGACAATGCACCCCCGAAGCAACAATGCCGATCTCTATATACCCGGCAAACTCTCTGCCGATAATAATTAACAATCTCGTCTATTCCTCTTTCTCTCTTTCGATTTCTGCTTTGGCGTTCGGGGCAAAAAGAAAAGAAAGAACGCCGAGCATTAAAGCGCCTTATAATCCATAAAGTTGGCCGCTATGTAACGCCATTGAAATTCCGCCGGGGCAACCTTGGCGCATTATGATTTCATTAAAATTATCCAGCCGCGCGTGCCGAAGGGCCTTCATCTCTCTGACAGGCAGGGCCGTTTAAAGCGCGCACTTGGCCCTAGCCAATCTTTTAGCGGCGCGTCGGCGTCGCCTCTCGAAAACACTCCGGTCAATCGCGTCACCCTTAGTTTTACTGCGCTATTCGCAAGGCTGTCCACGCTTCTTCCATCATCTCCAGTCCCCCCCCCCCGCGCGCGCTCCGTTAACGCCATAAATTTGCCATTCTCGCTCGGTGCGCGATCGTCCTCCAGTTATACTATAGCTTTTACAGCGCATTTGCATGGAAATGCTACTTTTGATTTTCCATACGAACGAACGCGCTTACATTTCTCTCCGACTATACTCCCTTTTTATTTATTTACCTTCTTTTTTTGTTGTAGCCGAGATTGTTGGATATTTTTTGCTCTGTCGTCCAGTTACGGGGCGTGCACACAGCGGTAAAATCGCTGCGGGAAAATAGGTCCCGGCGATTTTGAAGGAAAGGGAATAATACGTCGAGCGGGCGGACGGAAGAGGAGGAACTTTTTTTCCGCGTGAATCGCACTTGTAAATTGTTCACTTTATACCGGGCTGAAGTTCAATCGAAGTAACTTACCTCTCATCCCCCATATTTGTCAGTGAAACTCTCTTTCTCTTGCTCTCCAACTAATTCTGCTATATTGTTCGAGATGAGGAGGAGTAGGAGGAGCGGGGGAATGCGGCATTATACGGGCGTGTCGGGTATAAGTTACTTTCCCATATTGTTACACAATACCCGCGCGTCCAGGCTCTAAACTCAAATTCTTCTCGCATCAAGACCTATGTATGGATCCGCTCCTTCTCCTCCTTCGCCTTTTATTTATGCGCATCGCAAATTTTTGCCTCGGAGGCCCAACGGTGTATAAATAAATCCGCCTTCCTTACACGCGAATTTCGCCAAACGCGCGCGATTTTTAGTCGAAAACGAACTAGCGCTTTCAAGTGCTTTCGCTCTCGATTCAGAACGAGGCAATTATCGAGTAAACAAAGCAACACGAGAGTTCTCTAATGCGCGACCAATTGATCTCGCTTTTGAAATAAATAAGCTAATGCCCAATTAAAAACCCATAGCTCAATTATCCGACGTGAGAAGCGGCGATCGAGGTGGGGTAAAAGAAGGAGGGGCGGTAGGGCGGGAGAGAAATAAGTCGGGGGGGGGGGGGGATAGTTTTCGCGTGGCAGGGCGAATAAAAAGGGGGATGCACGATAAATCAGGCTAATTTCCGCTGCGTTATCAGTCCACAATATTCTCCCCGCCGTGTTCGCATGGTAATTTATCCATATATAAACATACGCGCGCGTACGTAGACGAAAAAAAGCACGCGAAGCCGGGCTTCTCGCATTTGTAGGCAGGATACAAAAAAAAAAAAACGGTCAGGAGAGCGTGCCCAGGCAAGGGTCGATGGGAGGGGTATGGTATGTACATGCGAGGCCCTCTAGCCCATGCGTCAGGGCTTTCTCTCTTGTTAACATTCAACGCTGCGGTATAAAATGCGCAAAAGCCCGGAAACTCCCTCCCATTCACCAATCCATCCATTCTTCCCTCTAGCCTCTCCTCCCCCCCCCTCCCCCGTATACCGTAGAAATTCAATGAGCCTCGCCGCGTAACTGCGAGAATTTTGATTAAGCTCGTGCCGCGGGCGGCCCCGGAGGCGCGCGAGATGCTATGTGCTTCTGACCTGACCAGCCTCCCCCTAGAGCCGACGGCGAAAGAAAACGTATTTTTGAAGCTGGCCTCTGGGCACACAAAGCCCGATTGACGAATGAGCCGGAAGATGAAGAGGAGGAGAAGAGGGACACAGAAGAAGAAAAAAAAAGAGAAAAGGAAAACGTTGCCGTTTTTTTTTCTTTTCATCCAGCCCCAGCCGAAATAAAGCTCCGCCCGACTTTCTTCTGTCTCTCTATGTATAGGGTGGCTGTGTGTGCGTTGGTTGGTGTAGGTGTGCAGATTCGAAATGCCATTGTTTCCGGGCGCCGGCGAGGAATTTCACTTCTTATAAGCGAGAATAAAGAACCGCGCGGACCGCGAATAAGTCAAACTTGAGGGAGGACCTATTTATACGTAACGTATCGTTACGCGTAACGAATATTGAATTCTGATTTTTTACGAGATGCGGATCGAGGCGGTTAGGATGAAGCTATATGCGAGGTATAATTGAAAATCGATATGGTTGAAAATTCAATGATTTCTCCAAATCCCACGAGAGAGAAATAGGGGGTGGGTTGGAAATTTCTTAAATAGGCCATTAGACGGAGAGAGAGAGAGGAGTGGGCTCAGTGTAACCGGAGCGGCTGTAGGATAGTGCTATCGATGAGAGAATTACAGCAAGTGAAGCTGAAAAATATCTACTCAGCCAGGCAGTGAGGAGGGCCCGGGGGGGAGGGGGGATGCCTAGACTGGAAGACGTCTTTTAGGAGCGGCAAGGTTCGAGAGAGCGCCAGGGAGGGGAGGGGGGTTGATGGTGGTGGTGAGGTGGTCCTTTCTTTCGCCGCATAAATGTAATCATTCCCCCGGCCGCCTTCACCCTCCCCCCCCGGAGCACCCGTTTAATCTTTCAGCCTCATACATCTCGGTCCTCGTCGGCCCAAAAGAACTCCTCTCTCCCCCTCTTTCTCTCTCTCTCTCTCTCTCTCTCTCTCTCTCTGGGCAAAAGGAGAATTGAACCTCGTCCTCTCGTAATACACGTCCTCGGCCGGTGCCGGCGACAACCTCAAAAGAGCACCCTCCCCCCAGCCCACTCCCTTCTGCTGCTCGTCGACGTCGTCGTAGTTGCTGCTGCCGCTGCTACTGTACCATGGCGACGGGGGGATGGATGGATGGCCAGGGGGGGGGGGTGGAGTGACGGAGGGAGCTGGAGAAAGAAAGAAAGAAAGGGAGAAAGCTCGAGGAGAAGCTGCCCCATAGCCAAAAACCGGCCCTCTCCCTCGTCCTCTTACCCTCTCTCTCTCTCTCTCTCTCTCTCTCTCTTTCTCTATCAGGCGCCTCCTTGTCATGCTGCTAGTGCTGCTGGCGGTGCTCCTTATTCTGCTCTCTTTCTCTCCAGCCTGTCGGTTGGACGGAGTGCAGCCGTCGTTCTGGGGGGGGCTCTCTGGGCTTGCGAGAGAGAGAGAGAGGGCGAGAGCTCGGGCCGGGGCGAGAGAGCCGCGCGCGCAGACGTGAAGGGGTTGCCGCTGGCAGACAGCAGAGCGGCGGCGTTGGCGTCGCTGCTGGCGAGAGGAGGGTAGCGGCAGCAGTAGTAGCGACTTGGTGCGCGCGCGCGAGACTGCCGTTCAGCCGGTCGCGCGCCTCCCCAGACGGCTCCGCGACCCCCGGACGAGAGAGCGGCCAGTGGGAGCAGGAGCAGCGCCCGCGACGGTGCGGGCATAGACATCGCACACGCAGAGAGAGAGAGAGAGAGAGCCCGCGAGGAACGTGCGCGTTGCGAGAGAGCAGCAGCAGCCTCTAACGCCAGACGACGGCCGAGCGAGCGGAGAGGCGCACGCTCGCTCCTTCTCTCCGTGAGCCCTCCCTCCCACGCGCTGCCGCTACCCCCTTCGTCCAGCCTCTCTCGGCGTCCTCCTTCTCTGATCTGCCGCCGCCGCCGCCACCGCCTCCTCCTCCTGGCCGCCCTCGGAGCTGGCAGGAGGCCCTCCACCCCGGGCCGCGCGCGACCGGAGATAAGCCGCGGGGGAGCGAGCGGCTAGCGAGAAAGGAGGAGGCTCCGCAAGGGGGAAGAGAGATCGAGCAAGTGCCAGCAGCAGCAGCAGCGGCAGCAGTAGACGTGTTGCGAGAGAAACAAAGAGAGACAGGGCTACTATACACACACGCATATCCGTGTATGGGAAGAGATATAGATAAGTGCGCGGGAGGAATAGCATAGCGAAGAGAGCCGCGCTGCTGCGACTGCAGCTCGGCGCTTCTTTGGGAGGATGCCCGCCGCCACCGCCGTCCTCCCGCTGGCACCCGCGGCTCTCGGCTTGCCAGCTGCACTAGTATCCGCATCGGCCGGAGCGACGCCGAGGATACGTCTCTCCTTCTCCCTCGCTCTCGGCCACGCCGAAATCTATCGATTCGCCCCGGCTAGTGGCAAGACCCGGATGCTGCGACTATAAGTAATCGCTCCTGCAGGATATACCTGCGCCCGTCAAAGCCAAAGCTCCGTATACGTACAGCAAGAGAGAGAGAGAGAGAGTGCGCGACGGGAGTGCCGCGTTATATACCGCCCCCCTGCTCGGACGATCACAGGACAGTGGACATGTCGAGATAAGATCGCGCGTGAACGTTCGCAGCGGAGACCAGAGAGACGGCTCTATTCGAATTCGAAAGAGTGTGCGGTGAGTAAGGGAGCTCGGGAGGAGGAGAGAGAGCTGCCGGCCGCTGCTCGGCGCATATATGCCTATCGAGCCCGGCCGCGGCGTGGGGGATGCTCGGCGGTTCGGGGCCGCGGCTGCTGCAGGCGGGCCCGGGTACACGAGGTGCGAGAGGAGGCGGAGGCGGAGAAGGCGAAGCAGCAACGACGCGAGGAAGGACCTGCCGCCAGCGCTGGTGCACGGGCAGGAGGGGGAGGCTATGAATAACTAGGCCGGCCGCGAGCCTAGATGTCGGCCTGCCGGCGGCTGCTCCTGGCGGCCGCGACGCTGCTGGCCCTCATAGCGGGCGGTGCCCCGCTCGTCCAGCCCCAGCAGCAGCATCAACAGCTGGCCGGTTGGCTGCCGCCGGGCACTTTAGCGACGACGCCACCCAAGAGCAATGCGGCTAGAGCGGCGGCAGCGGCCAACGCGGCAGCCCGGGGCTGCAGGCTCAGCGAGCACAGGTGCCTCGGATCCGGCCTCTGCATCGCCCAGGACAAGTTCTGCGACGGCGAGAACGACTGCCAGGACGAGAAGTTCTGCCTGCGCGACGACGAGTGCGACAAGAGCGACGAGCCCGAGTATTGCACGCGTTAGTATACGTACATCATATCTCTCATGAGCTTTTTCTTTTCCTCTCAAATTTTTACCTCGCACCCACACCCACTTCTTTACATGTGCTTGCGGACGACACGCGTACATGTATGAGCGACATAGAGCTTGCAGCTTCCTGCCATCTCGCTCGCTCCCGTATCATTCTCCTCGGGCCACACAGTTGCCGCGCTCTTTCCCGTACATCCTGAGCTTTCTCTCCCGCGTCGCAGCGTTTAGCGAACGATCTCTCCCCCTTTTCCACCCTCCTCTCCTTTTTCTCTCTCTCTTTCCCCACGGTGCGTGCAAACGTCGAGGCTATGCAGTATAGCGGAAACGGCAAGCCGACTATTACGGCCTGCTATAGGACGACGGACTGACTGAACTTCCATCCTATACTTCTCTCTCCCCCCCCCCCGCTGCCATCCCGCCCAGCGTTACCAAGACCCGTGCGAGAGACGGCTTTACGACTAGGCTGTGATATTACGCCGCGAATGAGACAAGCCCTCCAGATGCGACGCGAATCTAGTTCTCTATCTCTCCTGCGCTTTTGCCCTCCCCTTTTTCCTTTCTCGCGCAGGATTTCTTCTTTTCTATTTTTGACTTTTTTTTCTTCCTTTTTTTGTAAAGCTCGGCTCTGTATACGCGGCTGTTCTGTTGTGTATACCGCCGAGGATATATATATATATATATATATGTGTGGGGGAAGGGGTGGGCAGGAGAGCGCGCGAATGTCGCCTTGATTGTCGAGCTTTTTCTCGCGCGGACGCGCGTTTTATTGTTTGTCTCGTGCTTTTTTACAACCTTTTTCTCTCTTCCTCTCTCTCTCTTGTGTTTTTATTTTTTGCTTTTTTTCCGTACCTTCTCTCGGCTTTTTTTCCCTTCATTGCTGCCCGTTGTTTATTTATTTTTACGTTTGACTCGAGAGACAGAAGCGTTTTTCTCGAGTTTTATTTAGTTGCGATAAAATTAACGCTTTAACTCGTTGTTAAGGACTTATTATCTTTTTTTCTCTTCCATTTAATGCTCTGATTACAGAGTGCGGCGCTACTTGATTAAGAATGTTGAAAATTTTTCGAAAAGTTATACAACCTCCCCTGCTCGAAATTGGAAAAAAAGATTTAAAAAAACGGTATATCACGGCATATTTAATAAAATTGTTCGTCGGGAAGTTGGCATTTGACGCTCGAATAATGTTCCGTTAATTTTTAATAACATTATTCGATGGCGAAAATGTTGAATATTTATACGCAACCCAGTTCGCGGGTGAAAAAAGCACGCGACGAATTTTAAATCCGCCTACTAAATAATTGTAATTAGTTGAACTCTTTTTTTTCCTCTCTCTCTCAATTTGACGTTAATTATTCAATTAATTTCCATTGAATGACACTGCGTTACATTATTATCACTAACAAAATCACCTCATCGTTATATTATTAAATTCGATTGTCTCGGGCTTGTCGTTTATTTCTCTCGATATTGTTAAATGAACCTAGTACAATCGTGGTTGTTCGACGGTGGTCATTTATGAATTTTCTCAAGCAAAATCATTTATTGCCAATAATCCCTTCGACAAGCCGTGGCAAACGAAAAGTTTAAGACAATAAGCAACGCGCGCTGTCTCTATCTCTATCTCTACCTCTGAAAAGCTGTCTAATTCGAAAACTTTCCAGGGATTAGCGCGACGTTCAGTAGACGGACAACATCCCTCTTTCCAGCCCTCCTCGCTCCAATGTCCAATTGAAAACTACTTTAGCCGTCCCGACGGTTTTTACTTAATTCGGATTAAGACAATTTGCGAACCGGCCAATCAAAATCACAATAAATATAAACGCGTAAACAGCAAAGAAAAGTAATAAACAATAAAGCTGACGATCGGTATAGATTGTTTTTTTTCCGTCTATTCGAATTTTGAGATGGTCAATCGAAAATCGAAACGAATTAATGCTGCGAATAGAAGGAAGAAATAAAGTAGAAGTATACAGGGTGAAATTTGCGAGGTCGGGCTCGAGAGTTACTAGTCGTATATACTATAGATGTATATAGGGCTCGAGGTATACGGCACTGGCGCGAGAGCGTTAAATTAGCGTTGATTCGGCACATTTTTGCAGCTTGCTTATTTCGGCGTGGCCGAATTGGATTTGTCGAGATATCGAAAATTCATTAACTTTCCGTGTATTTTCGTTCTCTTCCAGCAACCCCACCCCCCAATCCCCCAACCAACCTCTCTTCCCTTCCCCCTCCCCCCAACCCACTTGAGCGGGAGAGCTGCACACCACTAGTACACCGCGCTCGCACAGCGGCGGCTCTCGCTAACCGGATATTACAGTTGCGCTCTTTTATATAGCTTTAATCGCTGACGAAAGAATGCCCGTATTTTAATATTTTCCTCGGGCGATCGATAAGCCCTTTCCAGCCGGCTGTTTTTGCGTTACGGCCCAGCGTCCGACTATGTGTACGCAGTTACCGTTCGCGCATTTGCTTTATTTATGCGTGAATGTATATATACGTGTAATAGTGCGCGCGGGGTATTTCGATAATTAAACAAACGTATTGTTACATCCCTCGCGCTCTATTCTAATTTGATTAGTCGATGTTCGACCGAGTCCTATATGTATAGTGGCCGCGACGCAATTTTTCCTTTTTTTATATATAACGGCTCTTTGCATATGCCGACTGGCAAAGTTTGCGAACATTTCGTTTATGCGTATTATATGCACACTCGGCTGCTAATAAGCTTTTATTGATTTTGATACGGAGCAAACTAGCCCACGCTCGTGTAGCTAGTTTACAGCCGAGTTAGACGTAACATGGTAAAAATTGTTAACGAATTCGGCGACCGCATAGCAAACTAAATTCGAAAAAGAGATTTACGAAGGGAAGCCGCGCGAAATTAAGTTATTAATATAAGCTCATACGTTTTCCCTTCGAGAGCGTCTTCTTAATCAACGTTACATTAAACTGCAGCTTTCGCTAGATGGTATACCCAAACAGATTAATTAAGCTCGATAGGCGTACATAGCCGTTCCATTACGCTCGACCGAATCCATCGCTCATTGCGACTTTGTCATTTATCTCTCGAAAGCTCGGTTGGTCGTTCGGAATGTCGTCACCCTTTTCCCCATTCCGCCTCATACTAAAGCGAAATCAATTGCCCAAGCCTAAGCGAATCACAAAGTTCCGCCTCTTTTTGCGTGAAAGTATATACAAACTGAAGCTTTTTAATACTTATGCTTGTGTGTGTGTGTGTTTCTCCCATGCGACACAGCCTGTAACCGCACCCTGTACGGCGATGTCGGCCGAACGTACGAGCTGCAGATCCGGAGACCGCGGGAGGAGCGTCTGCCGTTCCTCTGTCACCTCAACTTCACCGCGGCTGGCCAGGAATTTGGCGACCTCGTCCAGGTACGTCTACACGCACGTTTATATACATATAACACCAGAGTTATCATGATCAAGCGGTTCGAGAGAGCTTATGCTTATGTATACATACAGCTGCGCATATGTACGTATAGAGAGACACACGGGGGGGCTCTGAAAAATTAATGCGCGCGTCTAGCCGAGCAGAGGCTAAACTTACTTTGGAGCGATGAATTTTGATGAAGGGATAACGGATAGAGGGAGCGGAGAGAGAGAGAGAGCCGCTCTCGCCGGGCTAAAGGGTTTGGAGTTAATGTAATGAGTGCAAGCTGGACTTCAAAGGGGGAGGAGGAGCGCGCGCGCTCTCGCGTTCATCGCGCAAAGTTAAGCGGAAGTTAGGTGGGGGGGGGTGGTTCCCGAGAACGCGCCCGGGAATATATGTGTGTCGCAGGATGATTCTATATTTCTGCAAATATTAATCATTCAAATGAATCCGACGAGAGGAGCGAAGTGACGAGAGCTCCTCGTTCGCCCCTCCCCATCACCCCCCGGTCATATACACGGAACTTGCCAAATTAACAGCAAGAGGGACGACGAAGCAAGCAGCCTAAACAACCCCGCACGCTTCGAGTGTGGATTCGAAATTTACGATTCTGTACCGTTTACATTGAAGGGTTTTTTTTTCTTTTTTTATACTTATGTGGCCGACGCGCAAAAGGATTGACGGTTTGCTTTAGGACCAGAGTCCTCAGTCGCTTCTTTCTCCCTCCCAGCGTTTCACTGATTTCCGTCCAGTCGCACACCATTAAAATTCAATAGGGAGCAAAGGCGAGAGGCTAAAGGCAGCCGGTCCGAACGGGGCTGACGGGCTCTCTTCTTTTATTTAAGCGGAATAATCATTTACCATGAGAAATTACATCGATTTGAATTTTAAGACGCGCGGGCACAGCTCGCTCTCTCACTCTCTCTCTCTACCCTGTTCTCTCTCTCTCTCTCTCTCTTGTTCTCAAAAACGAAATGTAAACAAGCCCCGTGGCCACGTAATGCTAACCCAATTACCCGTCTTTCATCTATGCAAATGCCCCAACACCCCCGTTGCGTCGGCTCTTTATGCAGTCCCTACGGAGTCACGGGGGATAAGGAGAGGAAGCCTGGGGAAAGAGCGAGATGGGGGGGGATGGAGAAATACCCGTGTGTAAATAAGACGATTTTTCATAAGAAGAGCCGATTTATTAATGCCCCGATTTAAAAGTACTGAATTGCCAAGCGCCTATTATTTTCTCTCTTTTTTTTTCATCATCCTTTCGTTTCTTTTATTTTGTTTTCAATGAACGCAGAAAAGGGCCTGGGGTTTTCTTTTTTTATTTTATTCATTCATCTTGAATTCATCGCGCGAAAAAGAGAAGGAGAGTGTAACATCTCGGTAGAATAACGAGAGAGTGCGAGGGAGAGGGTGGAAGAGGGGGGGTCGGAGCTTTGTAGCGCTCGCTCGCAAACGTAGTTATCGCAAAGTGCGTTTTGCATTTAAAAGCGTCGTATCATGAAAATAACGTGTTTCCTTTTCTTTTTTTTCCCCTTCTTCCCCCGCCCCCTCCTTTTTTTTCGTTCTACTCATCGTCTTCGTTTTCACAAAACCCCGAAGCGGCGGCGGCGCCTACGACGTGGCCGCAGGTGAAAAAAAAAAAGAAACGAGCTGGCCGGCACGTAGCCTAGACTGAGAGAAAGAGAGACGCGGCAGAGAGGGGGTGGGGTGGGGTGGAGCTTTGTAGTCCGCGTAAACACGATTTTTGTGGTGCACGAGCTCGCGCTTTTGCCCCGCAAAGAAACTCGGTTGAAATCTCATTTCGGACGAGCGCAGAGAAAGCCGTTTGACCTTCCGGTCTTCGCGTCTTCGTACTCCATCCCCCTCTCGGTCGCCGTCGCTTTTTCTTTATTCCCCCTTTTTTTCGTCTCTCTTGCTTTTTCGATGCTTCAACGGGTAATAGACAAAGAGGGAGGGAGGATGAAAGAGAGAGAGAGAGAGAGAGAGAGAGAGAGAGAGACACGCGGCGTATAGCCAATGTATCGTTCTCCGTAATTATGGGCGTTACACGACGCCGAGTACTCTGGGGCTGTTATTAGCGCACTCTGTGCCGCACGCGCGCGTAATGGGATAGGTCCGGGAGAAGCGAGAGACTTCGGCTTTTTACCCAGCCATCTCCTGATATGTCAGATGCGCGAGAAAAAGTTGTTATTGAAAATTTCAAAATATTTGCCGTTCCCTTTTTTTTTTATTGTTTGTCTGTTTAAACGACGAGTGGTTCTCATTTTTCCTCTCTCTCTTTCGCTCACAGTCACTATCCCTTATCCCGAAAAGATTTGAAACGTATCGCGTGACAGTTTTGCTATTAGAATATTTTCGGTATTCCGCAGCGGCTCTGTCTGTGTCTATATGTGTACAACGAAGAAAAGCAAAATAAAAGTCGCTAAGGTCTTTTTTTGTCAAGCGAGCGCGTTTCCCAGTCCCTTTCGCTATATAACGGGGAAAAGGAAGACGATATTTTGATACATTACATCTAGCAAAGTACGGATGAAAATATATATAGAAAAATATGAAGATACATTCGCTTCCATTATATATGTGTGTATGTATATATCTATATTTTACCCCCGCGCTCTTTTATTATTTATACATTTTTCTTTTTTTTATTATTATTATTATTATTTTTTTATTTTTTACCCTTCCCATTTCCGAGTCGACCATCTCGCTAGTTCTCTTCTTTAACGGAAGAAAAAAAAATAAACAAGAAAAAATAATAACAAGGGGGAAAAAAATCTGCCCTAAATCAGGGCTGAATAATGTTTGAAAGCGTAAAAATACCATTTAACAAAAGAGTCAGGGGAAGTTGCATAGGCGCTTTCTTTCTCTCTCTCTCTCTTCGTCTCTCATCTCTAAAGCAAAGTGTCCCGCATTTACGAGGCCGCGGTAAAAACGCTGGGCGCGCTCGTCAGCGACGAACAATAACAGCTTAGCAGAGAGAGAGAGAGAGAGAGAGAGAGAGAGAGAGAGAGAGCAGCAATAGCTGAAGCATAACGATATATATACATGCAATGTACATAAGCATATCTATCTTGTTCTCTCGGCATTTGTATAGATATATAGCGAGAGGGAGAGAGAGATAGGCAGAGGAAAAGATAAATAAGCGAATTATGGAGTCGGTTTAATCGCTCAAACTGTATTCTTCCAGCTAACCTTCGACACGTTCACGGTGGGCCGTTTCCAGTCTTACACGTCGGGCGGCTGCCCCGACGGCTACATGAGCATAAACGAAGAGGGCAGACCGGCGACCGGGGGCCAGTGGTGCGGCAGCGCCTGGGGCTACACGGTCTACTACAGCGAGACCCGCTCCATCAACCTGACCCTCTATCTCTCCAGGCTGGCTGGCCAGGTACACTGCAATAAACACGCACGCACACACACGCGCGCGGCCTTTACCATTCCATTATTGCGAGCAAACGCGCACTCCTGCTCGCTTCCTTCCGCCCTGTCGCCTACACATACGCCTCCTCGCTCCCTTTGCACGAGACCATCAACCTCCTTCTCGTTTTACTCCTCTCCGCGTGTATATATATAGAGCGCGCGTGAGACGCCCGCACACTCCTTCCCATGTACTATATTGCCTTCCGTCTCGATTCCGGAACTACTATTGCACTTTTCTCCCCCCCTCCCCCCTTACCTTTTCTTGCTGTTCCTTAAACTCGCGATTGTTTCATTTGTTTTTTTTCCGGATTTTTCGAGAGGCGCCGATTCGTTATCTATACAGATATGTAATTCATTCGAGCATTTGTGCCTGTATCCTGTCTGGTGCAATCGATTATTTTATTTGTCTAGCGTCGATGAATTTGAAATTTAATCAAAAATGGCAATTCAGCTTGCAACGTCTTGTACATCCTTCGCTGATCGAATTCGTATCGACGCGGACGAGCTTGCTTACGTATTGTTTATTTACGCCGACGATGAAGAAAGTTCATCGAAATATCATTGCATCTCAAAGTCAAAGTTTTCTCGACTTTAAACTCGCGCTTTTTTCATTTTCGCTCTTACTCGAAATAATAATTAACGAAACGAGTGCAGTCTTAAATTTCAATAAACTCATCCGGGTCGTTTGAGGGAGAGCAGTATAGCGCGCACGCGCGGCACTAGGTGGTATATAAGGGACGGGGGAGGTATGAAGCCACGCGGGGCAAAAGTTTAATTTACATTTTCAATTACTTTGTTGGCGTTTTTCCGAGCGAAAGCGTCGCAGTCGCATTGGAGCCTCCCGCCCGGACTTTGCCCGCCTTCCTTTTTTTCTTCCTCTTCCTTTTTTTTCCCTTCATCCCAGCCGCTCTCTTCTTCCATAACTACCTCTCGCGGCGCGGCCCGGGCAGCGCGCGGCCAGAAGAAAAGATCGTAGTTGCCAAACTCGTCGTCTGCTTCTTGTCGTAACTGCTTGTACATATACTGCTTCTGCCGTCTGATTTATCGCGAGGCCACTAGTTCTTTTTTTCTTCTTCTTATTATTTTTCTTCTTTTTTATTAATTAAAACGTACGGCAGAGAAAGAGCGAGAGAGAAGGTGAGGATGGACCACGCGCTCTCTCTCTAGGCAAGCCGCAAGCGTTAATGGGAAGCTCTCGGTTCATTAAGCTCAGCCAGGCGTAATTAAAAAACTTTCCTCGAAGACATACATCAGAGCAGAGTCTGGAGGCCATACACAAGCCGTGCGCGCTCACGCGAGAGAGTCTTGCGACGAAACCAAAACCATTCTCTCCCATTACCCTGCATCCCTACGCCCTACCCCCCTCGCGATTGCCAATCGCAGCGGAGGTAACGTCGTGCGCCAAGTAGTCGTCGAGTCGAGTAATTGCTATTCGATTAGCCCCGAAATCGCGCGCACGCCATCGACTTACCCCTCCTCCTGCCACCAATCTTCCTTGGCCCTATTCCGGCTTTTTCGTCTTACGTAACCGCCGTCTATTCCACGTCAACGGCAAATCTGTCGATTAAAACGAGATAGCCCGCGGTAAGCGCGCCCCTCACACTACTACTCCCTTCTCGTCAACTTTTCCAGGGCAACAACTACAACTTCGACTTCAAGCTGTCGTACAAATTTCTGAGGCGCAGCGAGGCGCATCTGAGGTACGGCAACAGCAGCATGAGCACGTGGCGAGGAGAGCTGGTCAATGCCACTTACTGCGATCGCGTTTTCACAAGGTGAGTCAGCCGTGAGAGAGAGCCAAGCCACGGCCGCCGCCGTTGCACGCCCGCGCACCCTCGTCCCTCCCCCTCTACTTCGGGTATTAGCCTCATCTCTATACCCACCTCTTTACCAACGACCCTCGCCTTCCAACGGCCGGCAGCTCTCACGGCTTTTACTGAGCGGCTCATTAGTGGTTAGCCCCTCTATATGATGCTTGGCTCTATGAGCTACCGATGCTCCACCTCCCTTCGGTGGAAATTTCGCGTTATCTATTCATTGTGTGCTGGGGACCGGCCTTTTCACGCGACTCTCTGCTTACTTACACGCCCCCGTCTTCTCTACTTACCGTCGTTCACCTTCTGCTGCACCTTTTTTGTTGCGATTTTTTTTTTTTTTTGAGTGCGGTGCTCGAAGTTTTGACGCGATTAAAGTGGATTATAAGGTTCAAGTGGGAGTTGTTATACCGAGATTAAAATAACTTGAACAAATTTTGATAAGCTAAAAAAAAGATTAGTAAATATTATTAATAAAACGTTGTAAAATTTGCTCTGCCGCGCGCGGTACATCAACGATATCCTAAAATGAACGAGTCTACGCGGCGCCGTGGGCTTAAAGATAAAACCCAAGAGTTAGCGTGGAAATAGGAGAATCGCTGTGAACGCTCGTAAAGAGCCAGAGAGAGAAAGTAATTTGTCGCGAGAGAATTGGGGGCGCGCTTGTAAAGGGGGGGGCGGGGAATCCCCTCGAGTCTCGGCGGGCCTGTAGCTTTGGCCCGGAGACGTGGGCATATCGGAAGGCAGGGGCTGCGAGTCGGCTCGGGCGAGTCCTTAGATTCAAATTTAACGAGGGCACTTTGGCCATCGCGTTGTTAATATGCAAACGCGCGAGAATACACGGGGGCCAAGGCTCTGCCGGGGCAGGAGCACTATACAAAATCACGTCCATCGTCGGACTTGCCGCGAGACGTTGCTGCTGTTCATAGCAGGGGGCGGTGGGGGGAAGAGGCAAGAAGTGGAGAGTGCGGTAATGAGGCAAGACACGCTGGCCTCGTGCAACTTTGAGAGGCTGTGCACTGCTGCACAGCCCCGGCTGTTGAAGCCTAGAGCCCCCTGCTGGGATATATGTATGTACGTGTATGTGCTGGTGTGCGCAGGTGCGACCAGCGGGCCTGCCGGCTCCAGTCGCCCAACTACCCGGGCGTCTACCCGCGCAACGTCACCTGCTACTACAGGATCGAGCAGAAGCGCGCGCCCCCGGGACACCGGGCCCTCATAGCGGTCAGCCAACGCAACAGCCACAAGATACACATCAAGGACCAGGTCAACAAGTACGACACCAGCCGCCGAACTCTCAGGTCGGTATAACCCATCCATCCTCCCCACGCGCTTGTTCGCCCCCTCCCCCGTTCGCCAGATCTTGGCTATGCTCAAGGCCCTCCCCCATCAACCTCCTTCGTTCTAGCAAAGCGCGCCTGTCGCGGCTCGCGCCTTCGCCTCGAACCTCGCGCGGAGAAATCCAATTTGCACGCGTCCGCCGGAGGCTGGCCTACTTTTCAGCTAGCCCTCCCTCCCCTTCTGCCCCTCTGTCAGCCCTTGGGGCGAGTCGCTCTTGGACCCTAATAGCTCCTTGCTGGTTTTCTCTCTCTCTCGCGCGCCAACTCTCGACGAAGGTTATTGCTCAAGCCGTTTTCTTCGCGACAGCGGGAGGATTTGCTCCCAACTCACCCTCCCGTTTCCACGCTGCCGCTCACTTGCTCGCTCGCTCGCGCGCGCTTTAATTATGCAACGGCCTTCGCACGCTTGCGCGCCCATATACCTGCTAGCGACGCGGCAATTTTCCTTAGGCAATCCGTTATATGCGCTTTCTTAGACAACGTTGCATTCGTTAACGAAGAACAAAGCCATGTGGCACACGCTGCGCTATGTATACGTGTACATATATTATGTATACGACTGTACGGTTAAATTTATAAGAGTGCCGAACTTGGCGCGCTGGCTCGCGCGAAACTTATGCTGAATTATCGAGCAAGCACGCGGTGATTGAGGATTGTTGTATCCCTAATGTTATGTGTTTATTGAAATGTATACGCTCCGTATACGCATATTGCGGTGAGCATAAAGCTTGGGACAATGAACATGCATCGAGATAGGGAGGGAGAGAGAGCAATGTCAAACAGCCGGACCGCGACAATGCAGTAGCGCAAATAGAGTGGTAATAAGCTGATGTAGCCGGGGCTAATAATATAAATAAATCTCTAGCCGGCACAGGCGCGCCTCTCTCAACCCCCGCAAACGTTTACTGCAACTGTCGGAGTAGCTTAATTACGCTTTCGCTTGGCCTACTTCGTCACGATTGACAGACGGATCAATAAATACTTGCCGATGCTATAATTAATTTCACCTCGACAATTTGACGATTATTATATTTATACGCACGACACACGTAACGATAAATCTGACTTCTTTTACTTATCGAAAATTATTGTTCAACAATTTTGGCTCAATAATATCAATAGAAAGAAAGAAACGCAAAACAATAACAAGGGAAAATTGGGCATTCGGCCGAAATTACTGCCGCTGGGAGAGGCAACGATCCGCGGCAATAATTCCGCCGGCAAAGTGCTCTTAGACTCGATACTCGTGGCGCGTTAAGAAGTATCCCGCGCATCCGACCGCGGAACGCCCGATAATTGCAAATTTCATAAGCTCAAGCCAGAAGCGGGCGCAGAACTTGCTGCAAAGCCAAAGCCCGCCCTCCTCGTCCCCTTCGACCTCCTTCTCTCGCTAGACTAAGCCGGCTCCCTGGAGCTATATAACGGGTAAGGTAAACTTGTTGGCTGCTACAGAGTTTGGGACCAGTGCAACGTCGTGCAAGACTACCTGACCGTCTACGACGGCGGCTCGACCTCAGACCGCGTGCTGGTCAGGCTGTGCGGCGGCGACGCTGTGCCGGACGTCGTCGGCAGCCGGGACATAATGCTCCTCGAGTTCCACACCTCGCTCTACGACAACCCCTTCCATCCTGTGCCGCTTTCCTTCCTCCCTGGATTCGAGCTCGAGGTCCAGGTAAGCGAAAGCATAACCGATTGTATATTATTATGTGATGTCTGGGTTTAGTGATATATTTAACGCTTGGCCGATAATCGCGAATTGCCAAGGTGATCTTCGTGGACGAGCGTTCGCCGGCGAGTTTCGTGATGAAGAACAACGAGAAGTGCGACTTTTACATCTCGAGCTACGAGAGCAGCGCCGGCGTCCTCGAGAATCCGAAGCACTCGCTGCCGCCCAACACCACTTGCCGCTATCACTTCCAGGGCAAGCCTAATGAGATCGTCTGGCTGGCGTTCGTCAAGTACTACGCGGCGAGCAGCGATCCGGCGAGCAGCCTCGCCGCGGCACCGGGCGGCGTCGACGCCAGCGGCACCGAGTGCAATGTCAGGCTGCTCATTTGGAACGGCGAGCGGCCGGCTAGCGCGGCTACAGGTATGCCCGGCGCCGAGGGTCAAGCTGCCGCAGCGGCTGCCGCCTCGGCCGATGCCTCTGCCGGCGTTAAGGAGGTGAGTTTTTCGTTGTTTGTTTGGAGTGTTTGCCTTGCAAAAATGAAGAGAGACAACAACGACTTGGACAAACAAACATAGCAATGCAAATAAATCAGCTGATGGTTATTTTATTATTTTTGGTTCTTTTTTTTGTTGTTTAGTTTTTCAATTTGTTAATGCAAGGCAATTAGTTAGATGATTCAATTAGTATTGAGGAGAGATGAAAAATTAAAGTGAGCAGCCCGGCTTTGGTGAATATTTTATTTGCACGCTGGATCGAAGTAGAAATGGGTAGAGTTTGGTCAGACGCTGTTTGCCGTGGCCAATAGAAATTACTCGGTGCGATTTTTGCCTCGAAAAAAAAAAATCGCATTGAACGTGAAAAATATTTCCGATCGCTCATTCTCCATATTTGCTCTTGTGCGGATTCCATGAAAAAAAAAATTATAGGTGGAGCTTGTTTGGCCTGTTCGTAGGCTTTTACAGATGAGCTGGAAATTATTTATTTTCAAAGTAATTGGATATATTCTGCGCGCGCAAAATTCTCCCTATAACAACTCTCGCGTTAACCGAGCCTTACAATATTCAATTTAAAAAAAAATCATCCTCGTTCACCAAATAAATCAAACTTGCTATTTTTTTTTTTTTTTTTAAACATACGTTTTATTATACATCGTAACTAAACCAAACATCACAACAGCTATTTGACAATACTAAAAAGCCAACAGAAAAAACCATAAAACTCTTGTAACCCAATAACACAATAACATTCGTCTTTGACGTGCCCTCAGAACGCAACACTGATGGGGGAGTTCTGCAAGGACGAGGTGCCGCGACTGTGCGACCACAGTCTCCTGCGCAACGGCAGCCGGCACACGCGGCCCTGCAGCATGTCGGAGAGCTACGTGTCGACGAGCCGTCACCTCACGCTGGAGCACGTGCTGCGCCAGGGTAGCGCCCTGTACCCGGTCAGCTTCGTCGTGCGCTACGAGTTCGTGCACGAGGCGAGCTCGTGCAACCGCGTGTTCAGCGCCGCGGCCGCTGGTAGCTCGGCCGGCGAGTACCGGGCGTTCGGCTCGCCACGCAGCGTCTTCTTCTACGGGCGCGGCGGCGCTGCCAATCTCAGCTGCGTGTACAGGTTCGAGGCCGGGCCGGACCGGCGGCTCGAGCTCGCCATAACTCGTGCTTCCTTCGCCGGGCGGGCCTGCCAGTCCCGCATCGATCCGCTCGTCAATCGATGGTCTTGCGAGCGCTCCGCCGTTAACAGCTGGAATCACCGAGAGCCCGGTTGGTTTAATCAACTGCTCTCGCTCTCTCTCTCTCTCTCTCTCTCTCTCTCTCTCTCTCTCTCTCTCTCTCCCGCTTATTTGCAGCCGGCCTCCTTCCTGTGCTATTGCACTCCTTTTTTGTCTCTTCGCCAATTATACACCTGTGCTCCGTGAGGCTGGCTAGCGATGCTCATTACACCTTTCATCGATTTATCCGAGATGTGCATTTTCGCACGTTATAATTTCGACGTCTAACGGGGTTCAATTATAAGCGAGAGCCTGTAATGCTTGCGAAAATCGAGAAGTCAGCCTCTCTCGATCGCCCGTCTATTATCGCCTAATGCATTAATTGGATACTAATCCAAGCGAAATCATTGTTCAACAGCCGAGGGCATAGCTGAGCTGCGATTAGCCGAGTACCCGTGGCAAGGGGTACAGCTGCCGCGCGACTGTCTCTGCTCGAACCTTAGCGAGCGGCTGGTCTTCCAAAGCCTCTCCTCGTCGCTGCTCGAGCTGAGCTTCGTGGTGACGCGCATGAACGTCACCCAGGACTACCTGGACTTTTTCTTCGAGGGCGAGTACAGATTCGTCCCGGCCGCCTCGGTCGCCCCTCCGCTCTCCGCCGGTGCGCCGAGTGGCGAGACTCACGGCTCTACGGGGCCTCAGCAGTCCCCGGGACTCGGTGGTGCTAACGGAGCCGCGGCTGCTGCAGCTGCCGCCCAGGCCTGTCACGGCTCGTCCCACTCGCTCTCGGACTCGCCCCGGCTCAGCAGACTCGAGGAGCGTCGTCTGCGTGGTACCAGCGGCGAGATCTCCCTGAGGAGCCCGCCTCAGCCAGCCCTTTCCTCCGCGCCACCTCAGAATACGGTGAGCGACCCTCTTTTACCCTTGATTTGACGTACGCACCACAGAACTTTGGACTGCCAATATTTACAAACCTATACTACACGACAGGTGTCCTCGTCGGTCTCATCAGGCTCGGACGGGCTCTTGCGTCGAGAGCGTCTCGGCGGTCTAGCGACGGTCGACGAGAGCCTGAGCTCCCTCGGTGCGAGCCCCGAGCCCGCCTCGTCGTCGGGCAGTGCCGGCTCCCGGTCGAGCAGCGGCCAAGGTGCCGGGGCAAGCGCCGCCGAGGTGACGCACTGCGTCAACGAGCCTTGGCTGATCGAACCGGAGGACGCGCGGCTGCACTTCCTCTACCTCAAGACCCCGGGCTTCCGGCTGACCCGGCACAACGTCGCCGACTGCCCGACGCGCAACCGCATCATCGTCTACCCGGCTGCCAACACCATGGACAGGACGGTCGTCTGCCCGGCCGAGGGCAACGGCACCGGGGGCCGCAGGCACGAGGGCCAGCGCATCGTCGACCTCATATCCGGCGGCTGGAACCGCAGCACCGCCAGCGTCCTCGCTGCGGCCAACGATCGGCCGAGCCTCCAGACATCCTCGCAGCAGCAACAGCACGCCCGTAGCTTCGTCGTCGAGTTTCTGCAGCAGGAGCCCGGCTACTACGTCGTCACCTGGATGGCCATATCGAAACGACTGCTTGCCGGGCCGACCGATAACTTTTTCGAGGGGGCATTGGCACCCTCGAACATCGAGTGTCCCTATAGGTGGGTCTTTATTTCTTGCCTGCTGACGAGGCTTTGATTTTAAATTGCCATTGAACGCGCGTTGTGTCAAGTCTGAAATTTATTGTCAATGTGTCAATGCTACAAGAAAAGCCATTTATTGATGTAGATGCGCGCATGTACTATTATCTATTTTGATAAGACGTACGTGAGAAAGTGATCGTAAAGATTTTTATCGAGTGGAAATTCCTTTTTTTTTCCAACAGTGGTGACTCCACTGATAAAACAAACCAATTATCTTGAAAATCAGCTAAATGCATGATTGATTATCGTTATCTCCGTAAGACAATGAAACTTTCGTTACAAAGAACTGTCATTAATACCGGCCGTAGACGAGGTTGAGTCAATTTTTATTATTAACACTACCCCTTAATCCCACAGGGATGCTTTCTTTCTATCTTATTACGAGCTTTGCTTGAAACGCATTTCTATTGCAAATTTCAGGTGTCCAGAATTGAACGCTTGCATAAGCTCGGTCCTTTGGTGCGACGGAGTACATCACTGTCCGTCCGGATTCGACGAGCGAGAGGAGAACTGCTCGTACCGCTTCGGAGCGACTCTGCTGTACGTGGCCGTTGGAGCCGGAGCCCTCGGGATCTTCCTCATCTTCCTTCTGGCCACGGGTTGTCTAAAGTATTGCCTCTATCGTCGTCGGCGCCTGCAGCGTAGACAGCTGCAGAAAAAGCTGCCGCCCCAGGTATAACATATCTCCCTCTGAGCCACGCACAGGGACGCTCCAATCCAACTTTGGATCGACAAAAAAATAACAACTCTGTGCCCCAGGCCGAGCAGGAGCAGCAGCGGCTGCAGAAGAAGAAAGTCCAGATGCTAAGCGTCAACCATTTGAGCAGCCCGACTAACCACTCGAGCCGCAACAACGGCAGCCTCGAGCACCAGCAGCCAATAGCCGGTACCCAGCAGGCGCAGCCGCGCTACGCTAACGCGGCGTTCGCTCGTATCGGCCGTCACGACAGCATGCTCGGCACTTGGCACCGGCACCAGCTGCCACCACCACCGCCCCAGCTGCGCGACGAGCTCGAAGACGAGGAGGACGAGTTTGCCGAGAAGTACTCCAAGGACAGCATCTGTTGACAGTACGCCACCTACTACAGCGACGTCATGGAGACGACCGTCTGAGAGCTGACGATTATTGCTTTTTTTGCTCTTCAGCCCTCCAACGAGTGCGAGTCGTCTTCTCTCGCCCCCTCCCCCCTGGGGCCCCGCGTATTTCCAACGAATTATTTATCCAATTCGCGCTAGATCACTGCCGCCGAATGATTTTGGCATTTAACCCCTTCGCCGACCCTTAAAGCGTATAGGCTTAATGGAACGAGGGAGGGGGGCTTACGCGGGACAGCGATAATGGTAGTTTATATACTCTCAATCGGTCAGATTAAATGGCTGTTTTGTTTAACGCAACTGACAACGACGACTGAACAAGCAATGAGATCAATAAGACTACTACGTTATAAAACGTGATCCAATGCACTGACATTGCCATTATGAGAAAACGAGATAATTCATGTTCCGCGACCGTTATTCATCGTTTCTTTTTAATTTATTCTACTTTTCACAGAGACTGCCAATCACACACGTGTGGTTTTTTTTTACCAAGAACGCGAACTCCTTTTTATTTCGAATATATCCTTACGGCACGAATACGCAGGCGGTGGAATAAGTATTGCGCTCATGACGATGATTAAACATTTTGCTCTTGTTGTATAGAAAAAGAAAAAAGTGGAGAATATTATTGAGCGGCGAAACCATAGAAGTTGGGAATGTTAGAGTAACATGCCGGTGCGTCAGGTTCAAGCCAATGGCAATCGCTCGCGTCGATTTTATATTTAAAAGTAGTCAAAATAAAAAAAAAAGAAAAGAAAGAAAAATACGGACGCTTTGACATTTGAGCGTTTACACCTAATTATAAGTAATACACGTAAAATGAAAAAAAAGTTCTATACGAGACGATGATATGTGTAACCAGTTATTCGCGTATTATTATTATGATTATTATTATTGTTATACCGAGTAAGCAAGTACTTTTTTCACACTGCCCAATCCGATCACGGAGTTAATCTAACAGAAAATAAATCAGCCTTTGTACGATATACAACGCGCGATATTATCTATCGGGTCTCCTTTGAAACGAAAGTCCAGACTGCTCTTTTGTATACGGCTATATACAAACTTTTTTAGACGGCACAGCGTTGCGCCCTTTTTTCGCAAACATATATATACCACCCCCATACGCGTGTACGTGTATACATGTATACACGCACGTCAGATACACCAAATTTTCAATCATTGACCGGAAATGAAAAACCAACGCTCTCTCTTGGGGGAAATGTATGAAAAATAAAAGGATATACCGAGTTCCGATTCGTGTGTCAACTGTACTGGGTATAGAGCGCGTCGAGCGTGCTGGATCTTTACCAAAGCATAAGCCATATAAATCTAATAACATGCACGCCATACTTGCGTTCGCATAAGACGAAGTAAATAAAAGAGGAGCAAAGCAAAAATTGAAAAGAAAAACAAGTGAATATCAAGATATGTAGCTATACGGATTAACGAAATAATTATAGGACTCGCGCGCGCAGGAGAGGGGAATGAAGAAAAAAATAAGTAAATAAAAGAAAGAAAGAATGTGCGAGTAGAGCTGAGTGGAACACGTCATCCCTTATGCGTTATACATATATAGCGCGCGTGTGTGTCTGTCGACGAGTAAAAGCGAGTGATAAGTATAAAAGAAGATTTAAGTGAACTGCCAATGTAGTCGTTAGTCGCTAATGATTTCCTAGTCGTTCCCCTCTGACACAAGCCCCTCCTCCTTCCCCCTTCCTCAACCAATCCGCCTACATTACGGAGTCATACCTGTACACCTTCTCCTCCTCCCCACCATCCCGCGACTTGATACCCGGCGGCACGACAACAACAAGCAAAAAAGCAATAAAGTCAACAGCCGGAGATTTAGTTTCCTCTGTTTACAAACGACTCCCGCTCCAATTACCCCCACCCCCGTCCGTCTCTGTTGCGCGTATATATCTTATTTTGGGGAAGTACGGAATTCGCAATGGATTTTTCGTGTAGCCGAAGCTTTTTTAGCTCTGCAAATCTTATCTGAATAATCTCGATAATGGAATTTAATTGAATTTCGAGACCGATACGAACCTTGCGAATTTACGGAATTTCGATCGAGCGCGATACACTTCGAATTAATCATTGTCGAATTATTTGTTTATTCGTGAACGATTCTACTGATTTTCCATAGAATTCTTGAAAAAAAAAATTGTGATATCAATCGACGATTCGAAAAATCAATTTTATGTGATATGTTGCAATCGAGCGTAGCGTTTACGTTTCTTTTACATGTATAAGTAGAAAATTTTTCAAAGCGCTTGCCTAGCGAGTTCGCATGATTATTGTTATATCATTAACTTTGATTATTTTTCTAGCGTCTTCCCTGTATGTGTGTATTCTAGTCCTCCAGAATATCCGCTTCCCGTGTTGCGAACGCGTGTGGATAGTGTGCGTGTGTGCGTAATTAGGTACGACTTGAGGAAGACACATGGATTATAAGCAGGAACAAGCGAATAACTATGATTATAGTATATACATATACACAATAAGATAACTGCCTGTCGAGCGAATAAGAGTGTGCGACTGTCGTGTGACACTTGCGCGCGTCCATTAAAGAGAGAGACAGTTTTTTGTAAATTTGCGCGCTTCAGCGTTGCGAGAGAGTAGTCGTGTGACGAACAAAAGTCGTCCCTCTCTCTCGCGAGGGAGGCGTATATTGGTGCGCATGGGAAGTAAAAGTATTACCGTAAACTTTGAAAACAAAAATTGTAGATGAAAAATGCCATATAATGTATAGACTAAGGAATTTATTATTAAAAACAAAGAAAATGAAAAGAAAACTCCAGAAATAAATGGGAAATACTTACTTCCTTATTATTCATCATGTGATCATCCTAATTCCAGCTTTTTTTTGTCTTGAGAATAAGAAGTTGTATCCGACAGTAAGGTGAATTGAGATATTTGTACTTTTTTTTAAAAAAAAAAGAAACACTTTATTTTATATTTATACATCGAATATACAGTATCTTTAGGACCACTTACTACATAAGCGACGTCATTTACATTAGGTACACATATCATAATATGTCAATGATTCACGAAACAAAGCTATTTCACATCTGAATTAATACTTCTACTTACGTATGTCGATACATCACTTTATATCCAAGGCAGTTTATTTATTTATTCGTTTTCCTTATTATTTAATCAGCTCAAAGTCCTTTACACCACTCGACGAATCCGAATCAAATAATAATCAGTCGTAACGGCGCGCGTTAAAAGCGGGATTCCCCGAAAATAGAATACCCGCTCTCTCTCTCTCTCTCTCTCCGTGTGATTCAGTTCGATGACCGTCAATCACGCCGAATCAACAACAAATACCAACGACAACGAACGAAGGAGAGTGCGCATCGTTAACCGTGGAAACGAAGAGAGAGAGAGAGAGCAAAAAAAATACGGGCTCGCGTAAACTAGGCTATAGCTTATTACAGCCTGCAAATGACAGCTGTCGCTTCGAGTACATATGAACGCCGATATAGAAATAATGTCATGCCTGATTTTCCAAGACCCCGAGTGACGTGAGTAGGCCGCAGAGAGAGAGAGAGAGAGAGAGAGAGAGAGAGAGAGAGAGAGAGAGAGAGAGAGAGAGAGAGAGAGAGAGAGAGAGAGAGAGAGAGAGAGAGAGAGGAGAGAGAGAGAGAGAGAGAGAGAGAGAGCGCGTTGCTCCACCATGTATATGTAACTGTGCCAAAGCCGCAAGTCACGCGAGGCAAGGAAGTCCGCCCTCTTCGTGGCCGTGAAAACGACAAGGAGGAAGACGAAGGAGGAGGGAAAGGGGATAGGAAGAAAAGCGAAGGAAAAGCGCCAAGCGTGTCATAGCGGAAGCAGCTGAGGGCCTCTAAGTAGGCTGCACGCCCGAGCGACGGATGTAGTGATCGAGATAGGGGCCCGCAGCGATAGCCGGGTGCTGCTGGACTGGCCCAGGCTGGGCGTGTGCCTCGTACGGTAGCTCGAGGTAGCTGCTCCGCTCGTGCCAGGGCTCCGGCACGCCGGTGTGGTAGAGGCCGTAATTGACGCCGCTCGTCGCTATTTTCTTCAGGCCCTGGATGCTCGACAGCATCAGCGCCATTTTCGCCAGGATCAGAGCCTTGCCGCCCAGGACGGCGAGAAATTGAAAGCCCATTGGGATGAGAACGCTGCCCATCAGCATCACGCCCATCATGACGATCGGCATCATTTGCATCTGCTTGCGCCGGCGTCTACCTGTTGGCCCGTCGCCCCGCCCAAAAATTCTGTTGTACTCTGTCGTGTTATTGCGGAGAATAATTTGTATGACGGCCAAGAGGAAATAGGGACTTGGCAGCAAGTATATTTGCCTATCGCGATTTGGCGCGGATGTATAATCAGATTTTCGTTTTCACGTGATTGAGCTGTGACCGGATATGTACGAGTGCCAGACTTTTGAGAGTTTCATATTCGCTCGAAGCTCGTATCTTTGTTGATAATCAATGAATTGGCAGAATAAAAAGACTCCAGAGGAAGAAATTATTTTCTGCTTGTAAACGAGGGCAAGGCTTACAATGCGGAAATTTTACGATTGCCGAATAGATACTACTAATTTTCCATAGCATCAATAATCACGAACGAAAGTTTAAGAGATTATTTGATAATTATCCGATCGATACATGTAATAATTAATTGAATTAATCGAATTATTAAATTGAAGTAAGAATACTTGAAGCCGTTTATTTTAGAACTACTGTTCGATATCTATTGAAAAAAACTGATAAATAACGTACTTCGGCGACACTAGTTTTATAATATATATCCAACTAATCTGAACGATTTCAAGTGTCGCGTTGAACAAGCTCAAACAACCGTCACGTGCTCGTAAAACAATGCTATCATTAAATCTCTCAAAAGAGAAAAAAAAGAAAAGGAATGAAAAATAATGCGTTACAATTTACACTTTGTAACAAATTAAAGCCGCGCGTGCCAAACAATTAACGCGCGCGTCCAACTATATCTCGCACATCCAATAAACCGGTGCATATATCGAACAAACAAGATTAAAAATCAATCAATTTGCAAATCGAGCATTTCAACAAATCCGCAGAAACGTTTTTTTTTTTCCACCAACACACATTGCCCTCGCGCCTTCAAATACCGGAATAAGATAACGCAAAAACGATTCTCTCTCTCGATAAGTCCGGAAGTTTCCGCCAACGTACAAATACACAAACACAACGGATCCATTTAATCAATCGCAAGAATCTTCCGCTTACCTCTCGGCTCAATGTCGCTCGTTTTGCCATCGCTGCTCCGCTGAAATTTCGTCCGCAGCTTATCAGCGTCGATTTTGATAACGTGCGTGCCGAGCACACGCGCCAGCCGGCTGCCGAGCTTGCCCCGCCAGTCCGATCGGGCTGGGTCCACTTGATCGGCCGGCTCGTCGTCTTGACCTTTGCCGCGTGCGCCCTCCAGCAATTTCCTGTGAAGCCCCGCACACAGATACACGATATACATATACACACAGAGCGAGTTTCGCGCTTGATTATGAGCCGGCTCTTATCGGACAGGAGTGCCCCAGACACACACACACGGCTCGCATTGATTGTCGATTGATTTCTCGTTTATTGCTGTCCCAAATCTGTCGTCTGCCCCCCTCTCCTCATTAGCGCGTACTTTGATGCTTCCGAGAGTGCTATTGACGAGTATTATCGCGACGAGGCTACATGCTTTCGGCGCGACTTGCGACATTGTATTTGGCAATTGTTAATTGAACTCTACGTGCGCTTTACCGCGAAGAATCGCCTCGACTTTTCCGTATATCCCAACAAAAATGCAATTTCAAAATCAATCGAATCGCCGCTTCAAACACCTACCTAATGCTGTGCGTAACGCTGGCGTTGACCGAGCCCCTGCCGGCATCCTCGTCTCCCTTGGTCAGCTTCACTAGCTCCACACCGTCGAGCAGCGGTATGAGATCGTCGTCGAGGATGCGATCGATCGCTCGCCAGGCTCTGCGCTGGGCGCACTCGCAGACCGCCCTGACGAGTCCACCCTGACTGTCCGTTCTCGCGCTGGGCCTGAGGGGGCAGTCGTCGAGGAGTCCGCGCAGGCCGTCGACGAGCCAATGGTCCGCTGCTGCTTGGCTCGCCGGTAGGAGCGAGAAGAACGCGAGCAGCAGGCCGAGCGGTAGCAGGTGCCTCGACATCCTCGCGGGCGCACTATTACGACTAGGTCGCAGCGCGGGCACCCGGCAAATATATAGCCTCTCCGGCCGAGGCAACTGTGCCAAGGGGGCTGGCCCCGAGCGAGTCGCATCGGCGATCGGCCCGGCGCGCGCCTTTCCTCTAATCACTACTCTCCGCGCGCCCGGCTTTCTAACATATACCGTCCGCCATCCGACGCATCGTTAGACGCTCGACGCGTCTTTCTCCGAAATACTTACACCCGGAGAGGATTCATGGCTATTAGAGCCTCCTGATTGATTCACTTCCAGATTGACGCTTCTCTCTCTCTCGATGCGTGTGTTTAACGTTACACCCAGCCCCGGCGCTCAACGCGGGCGTTATACTTTTGACGCGACGTCGCCTGGAAATGACACGCCCGGTGTACAGCTTCTACAGCGCGACACGTTATATTCATCCGTTTTCCAATTAAGTGGCACGCGCGCGCTGTCTTATGCCCATATCCAACCGATTTCTCATCCGTTTACCTTTTGGCAGGGTTTCATTAGCGCCGCGTCCCGATACCGATTGTCACATCGGATTACAGCCGATTTGACTTTTCCCAACGCGAGTTTAGCTTGGAGTAACTCGCGAATCTTGCTTCATATACAATGCACTTTTATCACGACCCGTGTCTCTCTTTTACGATGTACATAGCAGGCGTTACAAAGAAGATGAATACATGGCAAACAGGTCGGATCAACGTTTACGACTACTTTCCGCGGCTTTATATCGTATATCATTGCTAACGAGAATTTCCGTTCTCTTAATGACACTCGCGTTTATTAAAACAGCGCGAGAGTGTATTACGAAAATACGCGCGGCTTATTAAAATAACAGCCATCGCGCATACGAGGCGACTCGGAGGGATTTCTTTCTCATTGATAAACATCGACGTTTTATCGCTCACGTCCGGTCGACGGATAGAAGAGGAAAAAAGAATTATATAAAATCTAAATATTGCTTGGCTTGCAAAATTTCCAAGTACGATTTAATCTCGGGCGTTCTAATCGATTTCAAAAATTTATCGCTACATCAAAAATGATATACACGAATTGTACCGCCCGCGCGCACGTGGATCAGGGTCTGGTTATAGACGACAGCCTCGAGCGATCTTTGCGCGTGATTGCCTCGTCAATTTCTTAATTCTTATCAGTTACGTGCGGCGGCTATACGATACAGATACTACCGAGCTTTCGCGGAAACCGGAAAAAGATTAAGCCGGCTCGGATCGACGGGGGGAAGCGTATATAAAAACAGCGGACACTCGTTGCCATTTATCACTCACAGTTGGACTAAGCGCGAGTTCACTTCGTAGTTTTGGTTTGTAATTCGTTGTGTCGACTTTGTACAAACAGTTATCATGACGATCGAACGCAGGGAATACACTCGCAAGGAGATCGCCGAGAACGATGGGAACAACGGCGCCAGATGCTGGATCATCGTTCATGGCATCGTTTACGATGTCACGGATTACCTGGATAATGTAAGGGCATTTTTGATTTGTTTTTTTTTTAAATCAATTTGACTCGGTTGCTCTGTTTTTTTGATTTTTCAAAACCTTTTTTGTGTTTTTATTAGAAAATATTTATTTTGTATACAATGATCGCATTTTGCTATACCTATTATGACGTAGCTATTTATAAAATAATTTGAGGAAATCGGTCTTCGAGCGATTGCGTTTATAGTAAGCAAAAGCTATATTCTTAAAAAAAAAAAAGAAAAAAGAAATCGTTACTTATTGCGACGTTTGGAATTAGATCAATGTATGCATAGAAGAGTCCGGCATTGTTAGGTTTTCTACGTAAATTTAAATTATTTCACAAACGACGCGTAACGATACCAATCTAACTTATTCTCGGACTTGTCCAACAGCATCCAGGCGGAGCGGAACTCATAACCGAGTGGGCAGGCGGAGATGCGACCGAAGGCTTCGAAGACTTTGGCCACTCGAACGACGCGAAAAGAATGCTGAGGAAGTACGAAATTGGCACGGTCGCTAGTGTGAGTATCGTACACGTCCTACATAGAAATATAAATCCAAGCTTTTTTTTTCATATAATTGTATCTTAAATTCGGGAAAAGAATATAACGATGAATTTACTAAAGTGCTCTCTCAATGTTCACTTGCAGTCGGACAATGGCAACGCCAAGACGACGAATTACGTTAACAATAACAACAACGCCAACGTCACGTCCAAGAGACAGCGCACCAGACAGCGAAGGTAAGTTATATCTAAAGAAATGCGTCTATAATCAGAAGTTATCAGAAGTCTGAAACACAGCGATCTTTCTTTTACCCGCGATAATTGATTATTCATTATTTCATATTATACTCGTCTATAATTGCAATTATAACAACGCGACAAAATTAATATACTTGACAATGAGATATTATATAAAAATCCGTTGGTGACAGATATGACAATGCGCGATGATAAAACTTCATTAAACTTAATCGATGCAACGCGCGAGATATACTAAACGCTCGTTTCGTCTCTGTTTCAAAGGAAATTCCTCAGCACCATACTCGGTCCGTGCGCCATGAGACTATAAACTCCGGCGATAATCAAAGGACCAGATGAAACATCCGATTTTCAAGATCTTCCCTAAGCGCCTGTCGTACGAACCGAAAGAAAGACCCGACGCGTCCAACTGCTTCACACGCCAAGCAGCCTAGCCGATTCCTGACAAGAATTGCGCGCTAAGCCCAGCAGCAGCAGCCGAGACGACGAGAAACGTTCGAGAGTGTGGAAAAATAGCGATGATGTGGATGAGGGTGTAGGAGGTTCCAAGGCTGCTCGTTCATATCCAGCCGCCGACGATCTGTCCCGTGGCCTTTGACCTGCCGCGCTGCTTGGTCGTCGGGTGCATCTCCTCGGGCGGCGGTACGTTCGACGTCGTCGTGATCTTCTGCTTGGCCTCCTTGGGCTTCTCCTCCTTGGGCTTCTCCTCCTTGGGCTTGTCGTCCTTGCCCGGTGGAGCCGGAGGCGCAGCGCTCGAGGGCTGCTTCTTCATCGAGGACTTCTTCTTCATCGAGGCGGCCTTGGCAGCGGCGTCGCTCTTGCCCGACTCGCCGGGCTCCTCGGGTATCGGCGATGGGGTGCGGCCCTCCGTCGACGGCTTGGCCTCGAGACTCCTGCCCGACTTGTCCTGGCTGCCGGACTTGCTCAGCGACTTCTTCGCCAGGGTGCTCAGTGCGCGGCTTGGTGGGGCCGGCTTGCCGTCCTCGCCCTTCGCCGGCTCCGTTATCGCGACGCGCTGGCTCGAGCGCGTCGGTGGCTTCGCCTCGCCTCCCTCCGCGCCACCTGCTGCTCGTAGTCGTTCGTCATTATTGTTATTGCAATAGAACAAATTTGTATTTAAGTTATTTATGTCGCGCGACCGAAGCTCTCGTTTCTTTTTCTTAGATTTACCCGGATCAATGCATTGTATCGGTAATTTATTCTTATTTTATAATTAATCTCTGCACTCACGTATTTATATATCACATGTACATTAATGCAAGGAAAAGAATAACTTTTAAGCGCGGCACTGTAATATATACTAGCATTAAGATAAGCACATCGCAATATAGACGAAATAAACAAAATTTTCATTCTAAACATAAAACACTGTGTCTGCAATGATTAACCCAATGAACCGAATTCCACGAGCTTTCGAGGCGAACAATTATCCAAAGCGCTCAACAACGTACCAGCAGCATCAGCAGGAGCATCCTTGGGCGCCGGCCGCTTGAGCATGAACTTGGCATACGCTATTTTCGTGGTATTGGAGACCTGCTCGAGATTCGGATTGTACTCGAGCAGCCGCTGAGGATCGAGTGATTCAAGTGCGGAGTTGCCCTGGTGCTGTAGATGTCGCTTCAAGCTGCGCCTGTGCATGCGGTCGATCTGCTCGTTGGTGCTGCCTATCGGATCGCCCGGTATGGTGTTCTGCCTGACGACCTCGTTCCAGTCCTTCTTCTTCTTGCTGCCACCGCCGCCGCCGCTCGTTCGGCGTCCGATCGCCTTGGCGATCTGGCTGAACACGTCCTTCGTCCCCTTCTCGCCCTCGCGTATAACTTGGCTGACCAGGCCCTCGACGAAGCCGATCTGGAAGTCCTTCTGCAATCGGCGCTCCATCACGCGGCCTTTCTTTCCCGACACTGTGTGCCGAGCGGTCGAAATAATATGTCGATCGTCATTTTTTTTTTTACAAAGCTTAGTCTATAAAAGAGCGGGTATACTTACGCGCTGAGCCGTCTTTGTTGTCGTCGACGTCTGGAGTCTTGTATCCGTTCTGCTTGAATATGTCGATGAGCTCGTAGCGAAGGGTCGATATGTCCTGGCGTATCTCCATAACGTCGTCCTCGGTGATGCTAAAGTCGTTGGTCTTGCTCTGCTCGGTAGTAACGTAGCGTCGAATCAGCAGTCGCATCACAGTGTCGTGCCGGTCCTTTGCCTTTTCCCGATTTTTTTTCTGGCGAGCAACGATAACGATTTCCGTTAGCGAGAGTTTCGTTAAATATAAGACCGAAGGCAAATGACTTACGATGACTGAACGTGTCGGTTTGTCGCCCTTGCCGCACTTCATTATACGATCGAAGGTCTTGACCGTTGGTATCATGTTGAAGGGTGGCGGTACCGTGTCACCGTCCTCGAAGTAGCTCATCCACAGGTGACTTCGGGCGAATTTCCATTCGGTGTCGGCTCGTTCCTAACGATTACGACATTTTACTCGGACGCTTGTTTCATTATGGCTATTGGCATATTTTCATAGATTAAAGCGTTCACATAGTTACCGAAATGATCTGGTACGAGTTGGACATCATGGCGATAAGCATGTTCAGGAGGACAATGATGTTGATGACGGAGTACGAGCCGAACATCAGCAGAGCCCAGAATCGCGTGAAACTCTTGATGCCAGTGAGATCGAAGGACATGAGGTCGACCATACCGAAGCTCGCCCAGAACAACGATTGCGATGTTTCGAATAGACTGCGTCACAAAATTTCACGTTTCATTTATCTATAATTTAGATGCTTACGATTATTATTAGCTTGCTAAAACGTACTTGGCAAATCGTCGCCAAGTCGAGCAGGCTTTTTCGTTGTTGTCGAAATCCGGCAGGCCGCTCGGCAGATGGTAGCACTTTTGCATCTCCAGATCGGCGTAGTACCAGAGCAGTTGATTCATACCTGCACGGAATAAAGGAGATAATGAAATTGATGCTTCGTCATTTCTCGTTTCTCACTTTTAATAGTTTAGTTTATAGGAAACCCACCGCAACCGAAGGCAAATAGCACGAGGGTATAGATGAAGAAGAACTTGATGATGTCGATAATCATGCGGCCAAGTGATATCTGCAGCGGACCAAGATGGGGATTCACGCTGAATATATGCACCAGTTTCAAGAAACTAAAAGTTAAGGATTAGACGTAAGTTGTAAAAAACGATCGTTGGCAAAATGAATCGATGGAATAAATCAGGTGTTGTTAACCTGAATATCATAGCCACAGCGAATGCACCCTCGGAAAGCAGCATCGGCTCGAAGTCGTGCCAATGATCTCGAGGATACCAAGGATCTTCTCCGGACCAATATTCTCTCTGCGGAAACAAATCCATCGAGTGTTATTTAAGCAGACACGTTAATTACCAGACTGACATTATTAGGACTCGAAACTCACCATGACCACGAACCACGAAGTGCCTCTCATGCATATCCAGATGACGTAGAATATGTTTTGAATGAAATCGACGATGTTCCACAAATCGGATATGTACTCGATTAGTCCGCCGGACCATAACGATCTTACCTCTCCGACGACCAAACCTTCAATCGGAATAAATAAATTATTATCTTTTCGAATGTTTGTTAAATTTTGAATATGGTAATTATCAAATGTAACAACGTACTTATAACGTATATGATGACGCCTGATTCAACAAGACCAGGAATGGCTCCTCGCTCCCTTTTTTTCCAGCCGGCGAGTATTTCTTTCAACCACGGAGGCCCGAATAGCTCAATGGCAAGATGTTCGATTCGTTGTGAAGCCGCGCCCAACAGCACTGTAAATTTATCAAGATAATTCTATATAGTTTTTCATTATGGTTTATCAGTAATCGAGACAAATATTGTCTTTAAGACTCGAAGTACGCGCCTACATTTCGCTCGTCTGACCACACCGAGCAGTATCTACTTAAAATTCACCGAAAGTAAGCATCAACGTCTCTCAGTGCTATACTTTATAAAAATATATAAATAGAGAAAATGTAACTAGAAATAGAAAACGGCGTCGAAAGCCATGGTACATCTTCATTCGAAAGATATATGTTAGATTTCCTGCCCTCCAGCCCTGTGTCCACCCTCGGTGAGATCTTAATGATCCTCGTTAACCAAGCGTATGAGTAAACCCCGCGTTATTTGGACGAATCACGCCGGCATCAATCAGTTACGTCTGAATAAAGCACATTGCTTTCTCCCGAATAAACGCCGCACATAGGCGCGCATCTAACGCGCGCATGAACTTGCAAAAAGCACGCGGCATTGTACACGTACGAAGATATATAATCGAGGGTAGAATAAACGACTTACTGAGGAAGAAGGCGTAGGAAGACGAGTGGCAGATGAACTTGACGAAGGGCTTCTTCATGAACATCGCCTTGGGCGAGTTGGGCGAGAGCATGTAGATGGTGCTGTAGACGGGAAACTGAGCGCCGAGTTTGCCGACCTCGATCAGCTGGTGGAGCATGCTGAGTCGCCGGAAGCCCGGCAGCCCGTCGTACCAGATCTTAGCGAGCAGCTGCTGGACGTTCGGATGGGCGACGAACATCTTCTGCTTGTACTTTATCGCGAGCTTCAGCCGCTCGAGGGTCTGCCGCTCTCCCGGCTCCCAATTGTCCCCGGTCGGATTGTAGTTGAGCATTATCTCGAGCTCGTTCGAGGTGCGCGCGTGGTCCAGCAGCGACGTCGCGAACACCATCACGTTCTCTCGCATTTCCTGTCGGGTTATTCAATCGTTCGGATAGACTCGATTTTTTATCGGTTTTACCTATCATCCCTAGATTCACCATGACCAACTGGTACGCGAATTGCGTGCACATGTCGCGTCGGAAGGCGAACCGTCACTTCGGCGATGGCGGTTATTGCGCTTTATACGAGAGAGAGAGAGATAGAATTTCTCAAGAAGGCAAACAATGAATCATCAAGGCCGCGGGAAGCGCAGCGTTTTTGTTATTTCGTAAATTAATGTAACGACGCAACGCATTCCCCAGCCGGTAGCTGAGCTTTTTTAATTTCAAACAATTTGAGCGCGAGCTTTGTTTTATTTAGCTTGGCGCGCGTCTCGGGAAATCAAACAAGCCGATGCGCTTCTCTCTCTCTGCACACGCACGCGCGCGCAATCCCACACACGGCAGTGTTCATATAGATAATTGGATTAAATGTCATCCCGCTAATCCCATAATTAACGATAAACCTTATTTCATCGTTACGGTGATCCACTAATGCCAGCGAGAGAAGTAAGCTCAGGTCTAAAGTAAGCGCGTACAGCGAGCAAGAGCGCGCTAGTGAAAAATAATCGAGCGATGACACTTTCTCAAATTTATATTACAGCCTCTCTTGCGCCGTATACTTTGTTTTTCCACGAAACGTCATTATTTTTTATTTTTTATTTATTTTCATTTTTTTTATAACCCTCGACGAATACGTTGTTTTTTTTTATTATTTATTCGTTCGTAGAAACTCCGAGGTGCTTTAATTAAATCAACAGAGCGACAAGCCTGCCATGATTATATGCGATAATATTGGAATACGACAAAAAAAAAAGGTCGCGAGATACATCGAGTACAACAAACGAAAGCAAAAGCTGTTTACACGGCGCGCGCTCGACGCGCTGTACAATTGAAAAATCCGTCGTATACAATGATATCTCGCATTGGCAACCACGAGATAAAAAAAAACTCTCGACGACGCGCAAATAACGCGATCAATAAAATCTATATAGGAAAAGAAATCAAGAGAAAGACAGCAAGACCTTTGGCCGATTGAGTAATTCCATGAATAAAGAAAAAAGTATATACGTCAATAAAACGTGCACGTTAGACCCACCTCGTACTCAGATCGAAACTCCTGCTCGAGCCGGCTGAGTCTCCTGAGCTCCCAGGACAGCTCGAAAGCCGTGAGTAGAGGATCCCGGGACGATAGGGCGATGAGGGAGGAGGACGATAGAGCCTTATAGGCGTTTATGCGGGACTGCGAGTGTCGCAGAGAGTCGGTCTCGCTCGAGTTGACGCACTCGTCGCAGCCGCAGCGCACGTCGTGGGGCGTCGGCAGTGTGGCACCTCGGTCCAGCAGGATCTTCAGGATCTCGTAGTTGTTCATGTGCGCCGCCAGGATCAGCGGAGTTATGTCGGGGGTGAAGTTCGACGCCGAACGGTCGACAGCCTCCCAGCTCTGTAATGTTTGGTAGTAGCGGTCTCTAGGTCGATGGATCGGAGTATTTTTTAATGGGTCTACGCTGTATGATTTGTATTTTGCGGTATGGGTTTTTAGTGTCCTTGATTGGCTTTGATCTTGGCTTGGGATAACGTCTGGTATGTGCGTAAGTCGATGATTAAGTGGAAAAAGCGGGGTATGGACAGGCGAGAGATCAAGATATAATGCGGTGCATTGTTTCCTTTCTCTTTCAATCGAAGCTCATTTGATTCCAGACAACAATGGTAATTCCAGCTTTGCTAATTTACAATCTGGAAAAGGTGTGTCCGAGGCATCGGAGATAAAAATAAAAGTAATCGATCAAAAATCATTGTCGATATTTGTAAAAATAAAGATCAAGCCGGTTAAAGGCTTACATCAAATTTCCGGGCGAGGCACTTTAAAGGGAAACCCTTTCGATAAATAAATGAGCGTGATATATACATTTTTACGCGCATCCGTCGGAAGTCGAATAAATCGCATACGCTTAGAAACGTTGGTGCAAGCCCTATGTATATACGTGTGACTTTTTTTGAAACGTGACATTTCAGTCAAGGCGTTAAAGTGATTAAGCTCTTTCTCACGCGTACCGAAGACTCACACACATATATGCCTGTATATACGCATAAAGCTGCTAGCAAGTAGCCAATTTGAGCTTGAACGACGTTACTCAACCCCCAGCTTCGGTTTCAAGGTCTTCCCGGATCTATTTTTTTCCTTATCGAAATTTACATCGCGGCTTGTGTCCATGTATATATATTATAATCCGATTAGGACCGGAAGATAATTGCAACCCTTTGGAAAATACACGTCCCCGAGAGAGAGAGAGGGACTAGCTCTCGAGCTGGGAAACTTGTATTTATCGCTGGCAAACGAGAATGCGCGGGGGTGGTTGGGAGTCTGGGAGGTGTATATACATGGTCGGCAATGTGCTTAAGACGAACGCAACGTGAGACGTTCTAACGATAAACATGAGACCTGCCAGTGGGAGGGAGGGCCGATAGGGTTCGTAGCGCAACTATCACGTTGCAAAGATTATAACAGTATTAACTTAACGGAATTACATCGGTAATTACAACGGCCAAAGAGAGAGAGAGAGAGGTCCTCTTTGCTATTATGGATAATGATGTAGGGGCGCGAACAAAAGAAAAGACGTGTGCCCTCTCTCTTTACCACTCGTTGAACATCGATGATAATTTATCGGGCGAATAAAGATCAAGTTTCCCGGCTCTTTGCTTTTATTTTCCGCGCGAGAGTTAGCCTCGACGATCACTTTTTACGCGCTTATAAACGCACAATTTTAACGGTTTAACGTTGGCTGTCAGGTAGTTAAGTGCATCGGTGGCTTATGAGCGCCTTGTTTTTCTGTTGGTGTAACAGAAGCAGAAAGAGAGAGATAGACAGCTGAAGTAGACGGAGAGGAGTTTTGGTGTAGGGAAGCTATAACAAAAATTAATTTCGGCCAAAAGAGATAATGGTTGCCGCACCGAATTATTGCGCTTGACACTAAGCTTTAGCAGAACTATATAAAGCTCTGCGTATGTGCGTATGCGAGCGTGTGTGTGTGTGTGTGTGTGTGTCGACTAATGCGCTGCTAAACTAGCGCTTGCGAAATTGAAGCTGACAAGACATATTATGTTCGACTTGTGGACACCTACGTAGGGCTGTCCGGGCTTATGTATCTTCTCCTCGTGCTCCAGAAGAACCTCGACCGCCTCCACGTATTCTTCCTTGATTGCGTGTAGCAGGGAGTCCTGAAATCCCGTGCAAGTGCATTTTTAAGATAACTTTTTTTTTGTACATATATTTTTTTATTTTTCATTTATTCGTTTAGTAAAGTAAAAATATTTTCTCTATGGGAACGCGCACTATGGAATGTCGGATTATTAATAGAGTCAACTTTTCAATTTTCAGCCTGTACAGCGAGCTTTTTGCCTATACAGTCCTCAAAGGCATTCTTTGTTAAATTAAAACTTTTAAAAAATAATAAAACCTGTGTATGCAAAACGTTACATTTTTCCACCTAGAATCGCTTTATGGAATATCGAGAGAACCTTGTAAAAAATATATGTATATAATAATAAGCCCCGATGTCGCCCTCAACCGTAAAAGGCAAATCTGAAGCTTAAAATCTTGTCCTCGCGAAATTCGTGTCATTATCGTTGGAAATGTCAGTCGCGCTCGATCGATCGCCGCCGCAGCTTGAGCGATCGTCAAACTCGTCCACGGCCATCGGGGCGGCCGACTCTCAAGAGAAAAAGAGAGAAAGGCCGCAAGCTGAAGAAAGCTTGAGAGGATTCGCGGGGCGTGTGTGTGTCTCCGTCGTACCTTGACTTGGATACCCATCTCGAGCAGTAGCATGATGAGGTCGTAGTTTTCGTTCTCGATGGCGGCGATAAGGGCGGAGCGATTGAGCGGATCGACGCAGTTGATGTTGAGGAGATCGGGCCGGTCGCGATTGTCCTCGATGAGCCGGCGGACGGTCGCGCAGTCGCCCCGCTCGGCGCTGAGGAGGAAGTGCTTCTCGACCGGGCCGAGGATGTAGTCGCCGGTGGGGGTGTAGTTGCCCGGCCCGGCGGCCCCATTGCCGCTCGCCACCGGGGCCTCGTTGTTGATCAGGTTCTGCTGCGACTCGGACGAGTTCATCTCTCCGACTGGCGGCTGCTCTCGCTCCTACCGGGCTCCTACGCTTTCGCTTCCGCTGGGCTCGAGAAATCCGCGAGGCACGCGGAGGCTCGCTCACGTGTCGGCCGCTGGCGCACCCGGCATTCTTACAAGTGCGCACGAGAGCACACGTGAGTAGCCCAGCCGATTGCAGTCTATTACAGAGAGAGAAGCGAGAGAGGGTGACGAGGAGGCAGTACGAGCCGACGGCGCGAACGGCCGCTCGCGGACTGACTGGCAGTTGGCGGGGGCGCGTGTGCCCAGCCCCGAGAAAGAGAGGCCTACTTTCCACGAGTGCGCTCTCGGTGAATCCTTAGATGGCGGCCACCGCCCGCCTGGATTAGGCACACACAGCTGCAGAGTAGCAGCAGCCGCCACCCCCGGACCTTTGCTCCACTTCTATACACACCGGCAATGCCAGGCTCTCTTATAGATATACTGCAGCCATCACCACTCGCGTTGTACTGCCCGCCGCGGATTTAAGCCAGATTTAAGCTCGCGCCAGATTTATTACGTATACACTCGCACACACGGCTACTACGACAAATAGCTATATAGCGCTGAGAGGGACGCGCGGAACGACTCTTGCTGAGCACGTGTCGAGGTCTATTGTCCGGCCGATGACGGACGGCTCGTGCCGGAGCCGATTCACCCTGTATACTATCGCGAGCTTGCGCGAGATCTCACTATACACGACGAGGATTGTTTATTTTGTCTGGATAGAATCCCGGCGCAGACTCTCGAAGGCGCCAAGGAAAACTATGTGCCCTCCCTCATAGTCGTAATTATGGGGATTAAGGTGCTCACGTCCTCGTTCCGCCGGACAATTCTATAGACATCGTCTTCCAGCAGCTTTCCTGCACTCTCCCGTAAAATCGTGGCAAGGATACATGCCGGAATATTTATTTGTATTAACGCCGTACACCTTGGCTTTTATCCGCGCGGACGCGAGGGTAAATAAAAAGCGTTCGTTTGCGAAGACACCGGAAATAATGGTGTAATAATCGATACGAGCTTTTTTTTCGTCTATTTTTAGCTGCAAACCTTATGTTTCGGCTCTTCCGCGCGTTCCGATCACTCCTTCTATCAATCTGTACTTTCCTCGGGCCTCTTAAGAAGCAAAAGTTTTCTTCAAAACTCCCTTTTCCATTAATATACTCAAATCGACGTAGCGTAATCGGCAATAAACCCGAAACAATTGATGAGAAAGCAAGACAAGAGAATGGATTTTTGCAAGCTTACGCTGGCCTGGAATAATAATCTCAACGTCGCTGTTGTCACATTGCATAAAAATTTATTGAACAAGATTAATAATTCATCGTATAAGTATTAAATAATCAAGTGTCGAAACGAGAAAACAAATAAAGAGAGAGAGGAGAGAACAATTTTTAGACAAAGTAGCGGGGCGAGATAGATGTGTCCTTGTTGGAATTTTATATAGTTGATAAATTAATCGGGGATTTTAGGCTCATATGGGGGCGGATGGATCGGGAGAGGACGGGGGGGGGGGAGCATGCAGTTTACGAATCATCGGGATCGTGCGTGTGTCCACGCGTGTAATATGAGTTTCGTATAAGCATTGTCGTGTTATACCATATTATATATATCCGGCGATATATGAAACAAGCTTTATTTTTAGCGTTTCATGTACATTTCAATATCATAACACATAAATATACTGCTCGTCTTATCTGTATTATGTAGGTATTTGTATATTTATATATATATCCTTCTTCTTGTTCTTTTTTTTTGTATCATTTTCTTTGTTGCTCTTTCAAGAGAGAGTGTGAGAGAGAGACTCGGATCTTTATGCGTCTCCGTCTGGTGCCCAGAAAGCTCTATACATATGCTGCTGACGCCGAGTTGATCGCTTTTATCACACAACAGCCTTCAGTTGTAGCGTTTTACGTAAGATGCGGTACAATGATAATAATAATAATAATGCTGACAAGAGTAACGATAATGATAATAATAAGTAGTTATAGTAATAAAATAACGAAAAGCTCCGAATAATCTATGATGAAAAAAAATAGGTGAAAACCGAATAACCGTCGCGTGTGTAAGTAAAGTGTCAGTCTTTATGTTCCGTAAAGCGTTACATACACGGCTCGTCGAGTGCCTGCCTCGCATACACACACGGCAGAGCAGAGCCGTAAAACTAAACCAAGGAATAATAAGTAAGTATGAAATAAAAAACAGTGTTGTGGTGGTGGTGGTGGTGGTGGTATCGGCCGAAGCTGAAGAATACCAATCTGCCGGGTGCTCGGGAGCAGACTAGACGAAGTCGGGGACGGTGGGATGGAGGGGCGCGTCCCTGCACATCTCGCGAATGATGCGCTCCTCGGCGGAGTTGGGCGCCGCGTCCTCCTGGCTCTTGTTCGCGCAGACGAGGGCGAGCCGGGCGAGCCGCTGCATGCGCTCCTGGCGCAGTCGGGCCAGCCGGTTCTTCAGCTCGTCCCGGCCGTACCTGATGATTATGTCGGAGCGCGTGTGCGGCTGGCTGACCGCCTCGAGGGCCTTGCCCGCCCTCCCGAACCTGATGAACGACGAGCCCATGCCGCTGCCGCTGGCCCGCCTAGCCCGGGCCTCCATCAGCAGCTCCTCCAGGCCGCCCGCTGACTCGCCGAGGCTGCGCTTCAGCGCGTACTCGAGGCCCCGCTCGAGCTGCTCCGCGTCCGGGCCTACGCCGGCCTCCGGGCCCAGCTCCGACGGTCCGCCCAGTCCCAGGCTCCACTCGGCGGCCAGCAGTAGCGCTCCTATCGCCAACGACAGCCGCGCCATACCTTTAACACACACCAACAGGCCAAGCCAGGCTTCGGTCATTTGTCCCCCCGTTTGGAATTTATGTCTACGAGCTTTCGCCGTTATATTTGCTCGTTGCCGGCAACTGCCAAAAAGTCAGCGAGCCGTTAATGTGCCGACGACGCGCGCCTGCAGAATTCATTCAAACGCCCGTAAGCGCGATATTACTTTGAATTCCAGGCGTGACTTATATTACGAGCAAAAAAGCGCCCGATTCGCTATGCCTGTGGGATTTTTTCCCTCGTAAAATATACATCTTTTCTCTTTCCAACTCAAAATAAAATTTTCACGCGCCTCTTCCCCCCCCCTCCTCTTTGCCACCGCCATACCCTTTGCACGCTCACCCCTACTCCCCAACTTTACTCAATTCCTCGTGCTCATAATAACGTGTCCATTTGCCTTTATGAAATGTTACCAAAAAACATTTTTTTCCGACCCTTCGAATTGACCCAGTTTCGTTTTCTAATTTGAAAAAAAAAAGAAGAAATACCGGAAAAAACATCGGTGATTTTGTCAAATCTCGTGTGTGTGCGGGGGAAAACAATTATACGGAAATGGCATTTTCTACGAAATTAATTAAGATACGAAATGGAACGTCGCTCGTCGTGTTTGGACAAATTAAAATTGATGGACATTTGGGAAAGATAATTCAGATATTTCGTACGTGAGAAGATAAAGTAAGCCTCCGCCGGCGGCGGCGACGGCCGACCTATGCTTTATGTTAATACACAGAGGTTTAAATGAAAATAAACGTAATGCCCATCTTCCTTAATATCGGAGACACCGATTTATTTCCATCAGACTCTGTATTTCAAAAATTTTCCTCACTCGACGTGTCGCCTCCTCCCCCGGCACAAAGTGTAACTCATACCGCGCGATTTCTTATATCTCCCACTCTCTCTCTACCTTCTCGGAAAAACTAATAATTCAAAAATTACCAGTACAATTACTTGATGAACAAAATTGACACGTGCGATTATTATTGATAAAATTCATTAGTTATAAAAAAAGTATGTAATTTAACGTTTATTTGTTTGTTGAAAAAAAATTTTTTGCTCTTCTTTTCCGTAAATCAAAATAGCCGACAAACAAATAGAAAAAAAATTAAAGGTTGAAATAAATGCGAGTGGAAAGTTACAGAAAAAGTCAAGCCCATACGTGCGCGCCCCTGGATGGTCTTCAAATACTTTCAATGCCCTCATTAGTTGTTAAACTTTAACTTGCTTTACTTCTAAATTAAATATTTGAGATACGGAAGGGTCTTCTACTCATGAAGTCTTAATCAGCCCCTTTCCATTATTGCCAAACGATTTGTGACCATGAAAGACCAATTTGTGAGTGGTTTGGCAGATAGTTTACACGTTGTTAAATACTAGAAAATCACTTGTTTTATTTACGTCAATTCGTTATTCTAACATTTTCCCCCCTTTATTTTTTCTTCGAGTTAAATAAAATACAACGTTAAATTTGGTAATTCTTAGAATATCATTTTTACAACTAGCTGGATGTTGAAAAATTTATTCTAATCTACGACAAACACGAAAATTCTCAATCTTATTTTTTTTTTCAAAAATTGTTTTTAATAAAAGTAGTCCGTTAAAAGGTAAATACAAAACTTTATGATTTCAGATACTCTCGGTGTTTCATTCCTTAGGATTGGAGTTATTTTGAATCTTATTTAACTTGTTGCTTTGTGTGGTTCTTAAATTTTAAGTGGATCTGCGTTATTAATGAAAATAAGAAAAAAAAGAGGAGGGTAGAGCAGCTTAAAAAAAAAAGGAAAGTAAGCCTTGATTACTTGCTAGAATTCGAAACTTTCGCGAACTTATGGCTCTCGTTGGCAGATGCGGAATACTAAGCAACACCTATCAGATTGGAAATTTTTAATCTACTTAAATTAGCATCGTCGACAACAAGTTCGCCTTGCGAATCCAATTAAAAGAGTAAAAGAAAATAAGCACGATGAATAAACTGGACTACAAAAATCACTTGAAATTCGTTGCAACTGTGCAATTCAATGGTTTCGTCGTAAAATTGTAATCATCGATTGTTCGAGCAATTCTTAATCGTTTTCATGCGTAATTTTATAATCTTTTTAAAGTGTTTAGAGCAGTATAGACTACTCGAAATTTTGTATTGTCTCAAAACTGCGCAACATTTAAAAAAGTCTATAAATCATTCAAACACCGTTGCAAGGCGTATCTGCCAATATACCGAAAACAAAATAAAATCGCCAATCACCATTTTTAACAACAAACAAAAACAAAAAAACAAGTTGATCGAACGAATAAACGTCACTATGAATCTCTTACCGATAACTATTGCAAGGGTAATCGTCCAAGACTCAAGATCGAAGCTGCCAAATTGCTCGTGCAGTGCCAGAGATCGTTAAAATCGGCTGTCGATTGTAGACCGAGAAACTCGAAGATCCAAGAGCAACTAGCAGCAGATTGCGCGCGTAGAGGGTTGCTGTGGTCCAGCCGATGGTTGGATGGAAAATGAGCGTAGCGTCGAAAGTCCGAGTGCCTTATATGTACATATATATCTCAAGAGAGAAAGAGAGAGCGAGCGAGAGAGCTCTCTTCTCGCGTACGAGAGAGGGGCTGAGAGGGGAGGGGGGGGGGGTTGGATAGAGACGCGCTGGCCGTTCTCCCTCCGCGTGTCCTCGCATCCTCGGCGCTGCGGCCTACGCGCGCATCCTCGCTCTTCCTCCTCGGACACCTAAAACCCACGACTATAGCCAAAGGGGCGAGAGAAGAAGCGGCTTGGGTGGGGGGGGCAAAGGAGGAGCCGGTGCCGTGTAACGTGCGCGCACACGCGCCAGCCGGGCTGACTTATTGCCGGTATCATTATGTCGCGGCGAGTGCGGCGATATCCTCGCTCTATACACACTCTCTCTCTCTCTCGACTATGTCTCTCGCTCTCTCATTATTTATGAGCTCGAGTCTCTCTCTCCCGCGGAAATCGCCCCGCGACAATCGTGCGCGCGCGCGCGCCCGGTAATTAGCGGCGCCGATGATCCCCCAGCTCCTCCCCGTCCTTCACCTGCGTTGCTTTCTCTCTGCGTTATACACACCCTGGTGTGGGGAGGGGGAGGGCTCGACTGGCTTTGGTAACTCGACACTTGCGAGGAGAACGCAGAATTGCGCACGCGGCCGCATAATACGTCTTTCTTACAATGTCATCTGCTCTGCGGCTCTCCATTTTGGGCCCTTGATTATTAAGCGAGATTTATGCGTTTTTTTCGGGTCCAGTGTGTCCCTACGATTGGAATCCAATGGAATGGAGTAATAAGAATCATAAAAAGTCCGCAGCTTATCGACAGGTATTCATATGCTGTCTTTATATATTGTTAATCATGAGTAATCATTTTTGAAAATTTTAATTTTAATGTATATTTATATATAGTTTGGAGTTTATTTCGATGACTCAACTAAAATTCTCGAAATCTTGCAAAATAAAATTCAAAGCATAAAAAATGAATAAAAACATACGTCAAAAAGATACGTAATTTATCCCGGTACTTGTAAAATAAGAATCTCCCTATCCCCCCGCCCGGCCACACCACCCTCGCAGTTGTAATTTTAGTAAAAATACTAAAAATATCAAATTCCGACATATCGTTATCGGAATAAGAAAGAAAAACGAAGCATTAATAAAAAAAATAAACGAGCAAGGGTATAACGACTACGGCGACACATATCCTCTTCGGCACATATCCGCTATGAAGAAGATCCTCCATCGACTAAAGCAGAGCAACAAGCTTATAAGCTTCGCCCTCCGCGACTATACGCTCACTCTCTCTCTCTCTCTCCAGTGTCCAGTGAAAGCATTACTCATTGGCAATCCGAGAAGCACACAGCGTCGAATCCCAAAGTGACGTAGCTATAACGGCAAGGGAAAGAGAGAGAAAAAATCCAAAGGCGTGCGCGTAGATATAGTTATGAATGAACGTAGTCTCTCTCTCTCTCTTTCCCCGATGACCAGTGCGCGCCTAATTCGCCGGGAAAATCGGGTCAGGCGAATAAATCGCCGCGTGAAATTTCAACGGGCGAGCAGAGCCGATATAAGAATCGGATCGCCCCCACGGAGAGGGTGTATATAAGTGTCCAGGGCGCGGACACAGAGGCCCCCGGACGGTGAGGAGTGCTCGAGTTGGCTCTCTCGGGCGCGAGCACGTATCGAAAAACAACAACGAGGCCAGAGGACAGACACACTCAACGCGAACGACGCAGCGGCAGCACACAATCGGCGACTTAGCTTGAAAAATCACCCATCCCCAGCAATGCTGGCCGGCTTTCTCTCTCTCTATTGCCGCTGGTGGGCATTGTTGCGTGTGCCAACGCAGTCGTTCCTAGCCTTTACCCCCCGCGCGCGACATACGTTAGACTATACAGAAAGAGAGCCCCTCGTGACGCTAATGTCCAACGCGCGCGTCTTGATATTAATGAACTTTTTCTGCTTTATATCCTCTTCTTCTACGTTCGTCTCTGATTCCCTATCTCTCTTTCTCTTTCTTTTTCTTTCTTTCTTCTTTTTTTCTTGCTTCTTGCAGCTACGCTGGCAGACGTTGAAGAAGGACGAACTCTTGCGTGGGAAGAGGAAATGAATAAGGACTACGTTTCTTTATGTTTGTGTCCCGAGTATTTACATCTTCCGCCAGGCTTGCGCGTAGACCGTCTGGGGCCCTTGTAGCTTTAACGCGCGCGCGCGCAAGGGGTTATTCGCTTTTTCGGCTAATGGTCGCTTGTTGCCCCTGCGTCGAATAATATTTGTTCATATAAGGGTTATATAGATGTGATTCTCGAGGATTTTATTGATATCCCGTACAAATTTGTTTTCTTATCATTTAGAGATATATACGACACACTCGGTGCGCGTGCGGGGCTGGGGTGATGTAAGAAAATTTGCTGTGGAAAGACGTTGCTTGGATTTTTGTTCGAAAGTAAATTTTTATTATTTCGTTTCGAGTGTTGAAAAAAAAAGGAAAAAACAGTTTGGTACAAATGTCCATTTGATACGCAGCTGAAATGACAACGAGCATCGATTGAATTAAAGTAACTTCTTTTTTTTTTTATTCAGCGTCATTCTGTTTCTATTTACGTTTTAATTTACACCAAACCAGCATTGCGTCTTTGAGACGATTGACTTTACAAAATTTATCGAATCGTATTAACGCCTTATTTGTTTTGTTTTCGTTTAAATATTCATAACATTGGCTTTTTTGTTAATTAATGCTTTATACATGTAAAGCTCACTTCGAAACCGTTACAACACTGATCACAAAACGGATTTGTTCATTTTCTGATAAATATCGTAATATACAATTCTCAAAATGCAAGTAGAATTTAATTGACTACATAATTTGTTAAAAAATTTCGAAAGAAATATTACAGCCCTAATTTTACTTATTCGACAAAAATTTACAATTTTCAAAAAAAAAAAAACGTTAAAATAATTTCAACAAATTCATTTTATTTAAGATAGACTTATAAAGTTTACTAGAATTAATTATCTAATTATTTATTTATAAGTATTCACGAGAGCTATCTACGTAGCAATAGTACATTTTGATTGTTTACAAACTACGATAAAATTTTGTTCAATTGCTTTACAGAAATTTATTAGATGTTTTTTCTTGTAATTTTTGCACGTAATATTTACTTAAACCTTTTGCATAACAGTAAATCAAGCCAAGCTTTAATTTGTAGAAAACTATTGCTTTTATATGAACAGTACATATTTTCCTATTTAAGTATTATTTTACAACAATAACTTTTCGAGAAGAAAAAACGCCATACCTATATACTACAAATCACAAGTCGATACAAAAAGAAGAGTAAGTATTTTTAAGACAACTTATAACAAATAACTTAATAGAGATCCATTTTCTGAGGAATATAAAAAAGGTGATTAATATTAGAATAGTTGAGTTTGAAAAAAAAATGATTATTAAAAATCAAAACGAACGAGAGTTAACTAGACGCCCTTGAAAATCTGAACGCAAGTAGATAAAGGACGTGTTCGGCAAGACAAGGACTATCATCTCGCGAAACTCAGCATCTCAAGCTTCCTTTCACGCTCAGCTCGGTGAAACGCGCGGTAAATCGCTCGACAGTTTACCGAGGCTATTGAGAAAAAATAATCTTGGTTAAGCCAATGGATAAGAAGCGAGTCTAAACGATGGCGCACGAGTTGTTGGAATACTTGCTCTTGCTGCCGGCTTTGGGTATCGCGAAGCCGGGGCAGCAGTGGTCTTGCCGAGGCTGAAGCTGTCGGAGCTGGGCAGCAGCCGCCTGCTCGGCAGAGGCGCAGCGCTTGCTCGTGTCTTGGATCTGGGCCCCGGGCGAGCCAAGGCCGCGCGGCCGAGGACAGTGCTCGGAGGAAGAGTCGCTGGCCGTCGAGGAGGAGGCGGCCTCGGGTTGCTGCTGCTGCTGCTCTCGGGATGACTCGGTCGAGTGGAGTGAGCCGTGGACGACCTGGGCGGGTTGCTGGCTCTGCGGCTGCGGCGACTGCTTCAGTCGGCCCGACGAGATGCTGTCCCGGTGCAGCCGGAAGTGCTGCTCGGTGTCGGAGATGAGCGTGCCGAAGAGGTCTGACGTCTGGTTGGGGAAACTCGACGACGACACCGCCCCCAGCGAGTTCGAGCGCAGCTCTGTGGACACATAGACACCGTATACGTTTAGTGTTTTATGCAGATTCGGTTGGGCTTTTGAGGCCTCGATTACCGGAAACACTTCCGGCTAGTTTGCTCGTAAAGCTTTACAGCCGTTGTATCTGACCTCTCGAATCTTGTCTGGGGGTGAGTGTTTGCTATGATTCTCGAATTTTATTATCAATTTCGATTTATACGTGAGCAATACGAGCAATAAACCAAGTTTTACTTATTTTTTTTATGAAGAAGACCATTGACATTTCTGTTCACCTCTATTTACCCATAACTATACTATAGGTCAGTGTAAACAAAATATTCAAGTAGTAACAGCCAGACACGGTCAGCCATTTCAAATTACATTATTTTCGCTCAAGAAAAAACCCAGAAATATCAGACATAAAAATATTGCATCTGAGAAGTAGTAACAGCCGTAATAACGAACGGTAAACGTGCGCACCTTTAATAGAAAGGCTCTTGGTAGGCGAATTGGCAACGGAGCGTCGGGCAACGTCCTGAAAAGTGATGGGCGAGTAGATGGGCCTGTCCTCGGTGTAGAATCCCGAGCCGCTTGCATTGGCCGCGCTAACTTGTCCAGGCTGCGGTATCAAGGTGGGCGAGGTTGGCAAACGTATGGGCAAACGACTCTGGGCCGCCGCTGAACTTGTCAGCTCGAGTGAGCCGCGAGTCAGGGAATTGTGGCGAACGGTCGCGCTACTGGCGTGCCATTGCGGCGGCTCTTGGATCGATATGTTTTTCGTCGAGGCCGAGCGGACCTCGCGCTTTTCCAGCCAGTACGTCTTCATCGTGCCTGCGTGAGCGCAATGTTCGAAATGTTATATTACAGCCTTCTTTCTAGGTATGCGTATTGTATACGTAATAGCGATCGAACCAAGTATGTATCCGTTACCTTTGCCCTTGACCTGAATCTCACCGCGCTCGGTGACCTTGTACGAGGGCGAGAGGAGCTCCTTCGTCGACTGGGATATGTGGATCTGCATGGCCTCGCTGGTCGCCTCCATGCGCGAGGCCGTGTTGACCGAGTCGCCGAACAGACAGTAGCGGGGCATTTTTAGGCCGACGATGCCCGCTACCACAGCGCCGCTGTGGATGCCGATGCGGATCTGGAGATGCTGGCCGGTCGAGCGGTCCTTCAAATCGGTTATAGCCTCGAGCATGTCCAGGGCCATGTCGCAGACTCGCTCCGCGTGGTCGTTCTGCTTCACCGGTGCGCCCGAGACTACCATGTACGCGTCGCCGATCGTCTCGACCTGCAAAGCACACCTTTGCCAGCTGACTATACGTCCTTTCGCTGGAATGCCATTATAGTCTAGCTGCTGCTCTCCTCTCTACCTTGTAAACGTGATTGCGCTCGGTGAGAGTGTCGAAGAGGGAGTACATGCCGTTGAGCATCGAGACTACCTCCATCGGGGTGATGCGGCTGCAGATCTCCGTGAACGTCACCACGTCGGAGAAGAGGATCGACACGCTGTTGAACATCTGTGGGGGAAATTGGAATAAACGATTTTTGTTTTTCTTCAACCGAGCCCTGTATGCACACGCAATATTATAAGGGCTGACCTCGCAAGTGTCTATCGGGCTCTCGCCGTTTCTCAGTCGATCGGCCACCTGTTTCGGTATCATCTGATAAAGCAACTCGTCCGTCCGCTTCATCTCCTCGTCGAGTTTCCTCATCGACTCCTCCAGCTTTTTGCTCTTGAGCTGCTCCTGGTCGAGGGCAAGCTTCAGCTCGACCGACTGCTGGGTACCGGCGAGCATCAAGTCTCTGATGAAAGATGCAGGTTATATCGGTAGTTCGGCTTTGCCTTCAAGCAATCAAGCTCACCTGCTAAAGTCGTGAAGCGAGAGGTCGTTTATGTAGAGGCCCGCGCCGATCAGGGCGTTCAGATCGGGCATCACCGGGGTCCCGAGGTACATCATCATCTTCCAATCGTCCATGTAGATCATCTGACCTGAGGGTTAAGCTAATTTTAGCAAAACAGAGAGGATACGCTTGTCTAATACAGTGATGATTTAGAGATAATGAACCTTTGAGCCTGAGCGCACGCTCCTCCAGGTTGTCCAGCTCGTTGCTGAGGATCAAGTCGTCGCGGCGACGATCGCTGGGCCTCTCGGCGAGCACTGGCTCCACAGATAGCAGCTCGAAAATGTTGTTCGTCCTGTTCAAGATCTGAAATGAAGCAATGCGTATATTATTTTATGATAGACCTGTGGGATGCATACCTTGATAATGTACCTACCGATTGAAATTTGAAGGCGATGAGAGGCCGAACTAGATCGAAGCGGTGCGTGATTTTCTTGCCAACGAGATCCGGCAGTATGACCATTAACGAATTCCCGATGCTCCTTACGACCATGTCGGGACTGTAAAATAGCCTCGTTACTATGATTAAAGTCGTTGAAGAATTTTAATTTCGTTGCGTAAAACGTAACGTCGAGTGAATTTCAATTGATAATACACCGATAATCACTGCGATTTATATAATTAGCTCGACTTTCCGTTGAGCTTTAAAAAGAACGAAAATTGTAAAATTAACTCCCGCGCGAAACTAATAGTATATCCTCGTTCTTAGAATATACGCTTTACCGGCAAAATTTTTATTTTGATCTTCAGGAAATGTAGCCGATCGTATGGGCGTTAGAAAAATAACGGTGTTATTTCGGCGCTTTCTGGGGGGGGGGAGCTTTCAAGCGCCGCCGGCAGCGAGGCTTTAAATTTATTATCGTCGAGATTAATTATTTTTTATTTTCATACTTAATTGTCAATAAAGCAACTGCTTGGAAATACAAGAGCTTTTGTAAACATGTGATTTAAGAGAGAGCGAACTCGGCTACCCGGACCTCAAAATGGATCACCTAAATTTAGCTCGTATGGTTTGCATAGCAGCGTCTTATGCAGCTTCTGTTTGTCATATATATAGAGAAGGTACGATTTTTTTATATTTCTTATTTTATTATTTCAGTATTATTTCTATGCGCTGTTGAAGTTAAAAGACAAAGCTATTTAAGCGATTAAGCGACTATGTGAAATTACACCGAAAACTCTGACTGAATATTGTTGATAATGGATTTGGACTTACCCGAAAACGATGCAAAACGGAAATATTTCAAAGAGAACCGATGCGCCGATGGGCAGGTGCTTCTCCTCGCGGGTCATAGCGAGGGAGGCCAGGGTAAAAGCTCGATTGTCGAAGGTGAGCTGAAAGGTGACGTGTACGGTGTCGAAGAGTATCTCCTCGCGCACGAGCTCGATCTTGAGCTCCTTGTGATAAAAGTGCCGGGCGACCTCTCTGATCTGGCCCATCGTGTAATAAACGAAGCCACGACGTTTGCTTCTGTAATGAAGAGTCAGTCCTACGAATATCGATAAATCATTTTGAGCGGCTCGTCGGCTGGGATGTGGGTTACACACAGAAAAAGTCTGGCCTTTAACAATGTACATGGCAATTCGAAGGAAATGTAAAACTACTCGTTTTTGATTGCAAATTTTGCGGAAGTCTTACGTAAACCAGGACACGGCGTTATGCAAAGAGGATCATCTTAAAATTCGCAATAAAATATATATCGTGCAATAAGACTCTCGTTGTTTTATTTTTGCGCACGCACATTGCCAAACGGTTTCAGCAGTCCAGATACGCGATAAGAGAAAAAAAAGCAAAAGGCAATACGCAGGTAGGGAGCAAGTGTACAGCATAAATTATGAATGAGTCTGGGCTACTTGGGATAACGAAATAAAATAGTAAATATAAATACAAGGCGGAAGAGAGAGAGAGAGAGCAGCCCGAATACTGACCTTGTCGCGTCTCGTTCTCGCAGATGAACGAAGGCGCCTTCATGCGCGGATAGGAGAACTTTAGGTACTCGTGCAGGTTGTCCAGCCCGTTCAAAAAGTCCCGCACGTGTCGGCCCAGGACCGACAGCACCCGGTCGTAGCCGTACTGCCCGACGAAACTCACGAAGTGCACGCCCATCTGGTCGAAGAACTCGCGCTCGGTGATGCCCAGCACCTAAGTTCGAGCGATTATTTTAATAATTAAATATGATTTGATAATTAGATTTTTTGGGGAATACGGGGCTTACAATATTCAGCTGTTGCCTATGGGTATGCGTTTGTCTATTTACGGATTATGGTGGTGGAGCTATCGTTATTTATTTTTGGTGCCGATTTTTAATAAGCTGGTTCGACAATAACGCAACGTCATGTACTATTATAGAACGATCATTTTCTTCAATATAACGTAACAGCGACATTTGCGAATTCTTATTTTAGAAAACTGGTTTCATCGTAATTTACATTGCGGTAATAAAAAGTATACCTTGTTCTAAAGTGAATCGTTTATTCGGAACTATTTGATGTTGTTACAAAAAAAAACGATGGAAAACTGATAAATATTTGTTTTTAAATTTACTAAAGCATTGTTTTACTTGTTAGAATCTGTCATATATACGTCGTTACAAACTTGTATTACGAGGACAAAAGATTGACACATATATCGGTAACATACAGCAACCCACACATACATGTACATCGTTATGTATTTCACGTATATAAAATCCTTCCTGAACCAATCCGTGCGGTGAATAGTCAAAGCGTTATTTATTTTGTTATACCCGCATCATATTATAATCTCGCGTTTACTGTAAACAATCGGCCCGACATATTTCAATTGTGCGCTCGTAAATTTTTTCTTTATACTTTAAGGCGCGCTCGCGCGCTTATTTAGATACGCCGGTATGCGCGCGCGCGCGCTCGCTTTCAATGTTAATCTCGGGATTCTCCTGAATCCTGCCATTTTTTTATGAAAATACGCGCGGGTGCAACGAACTTGAAATCTTGAAAATCACGTTATACTCATACGCGCCGCAATGACGCGCGCTCGAACAAACGCTTTGCGCGCTTTTTAATATTACTTTTTCCTTGAATAGTTTTTTTTAAAACAAATAAAAAGGAGAATTCCGACGCGCATAAATCAAGTTGACCATTTGAAAATCTATCCTGAACTGAGCAGCTAATTTTATGTAAAATATCAAGATATAAGAAAAAAAAATCGACCAACCTGAATAGCCTTATTGGCGAGCCTGGGTATAAGGTTCTCGGAGTAGACCTGATGCACGCTGAAGCTGGGCTGGTCTACGGCGGCCTGCCTCCTGATCTCCTCCCAGCGGTCCTCGCCGTAGGACTGCCGGATGAACTCGGACATGTTCTCGAGTATGAGGCCGTACATGTTGGCTGCTTATGCTGCTGCTTCCGAATCGCGTCGTCGGATGATGATCCTTCGGCCGGCGGATGGATAGGAAGGATCAAGCTGCGAGGGCGCACATCCGGCGGCGCGTGTCCGCCTGCACTAGAACGCGGGACAAGCGCGCGCGGGGGCTGAGCGAGCGCTCTTTCTCTCTCTCTCTCTCTCTCTCTCGCGAATCTGCCGGCGCCACCACCACCGCGCACCACCACCACCAGCACTATACCACCGCACTGGCACACCAGGCTGCGCGCATCGATCTACCAGCCCTTCTCTCCTTCCTCTCTCTTTCTCTCGTCGTCTTTACCGATCCCCCGAAAATCGGCGGAATCTAGGCTGGCTGCTCGGGCGAACGCTACGCTCTGTCTGCCTCAAATCGTTCGCCATCGCCGACTCGCCGGTATATACCGAGAGCGATATCGCATGACTCTCTCGGCTCTCTTCTTTTATGATGCAAATCGTCGTGATCGGTCTGCCGCAAGAAGAAGGGGTGATGGTCGCGGTGGTGGTGGTGGTGGCGAGCTGAGGAGGGGAGGGGGACAAGCGACGTAGAGGACCTCCAGCACGGTTTATTATTAGCCTGCTCGGAAATTTTGGTCAGGTAGCGCAGTCTAAGCTCGCCGGTTGAATATGCAACGAGTACACATAGCACTGTCCCGTGTGTATATATGCACGCACGAGGGAAAGAGTGAGAGAAAATATGAGCGTCGGGATTCGCTGCCTGCCGAAACCGAATTTATATATATATATATATATATACGACTCGGCAATGTACGACAGAAGAGGCTGGCGTATCGATATACGAACCGGTATTACGCTCTCGCCGCGCGCGGCGCTACTCTATTTTCGCGGCGGGCTCTTCTGCACACGCCGCGAGTCGCTAGAAAAATATCCTGAAATAAGCCCAGCGTCCGGGGGGGAAGGGGGGCACGGTCCCTCGCTCTCCCCATCGAGTGAGTGACTGCGGGTGTCGCCGTAGAACGGCGGAGTGATACGTATTGATTTTGCGCGTGGTTTTCCTTATATACCAAGAGGGAGAGAGAGAGAGAGGGCAAGGGCGACGCGCGCGAACTGAGGGTATTGCCGCGTGCACGGGCTATGGAGAGCGAGGCTCTCTCACTGTTTCCGGTCGCAGCACATACACACACCATCTCCCCCCCCTCCCACGTCCAGTGCTACTGGCACTGAGAAGGCTGAGCTATGCAGCGCGTGCACGGAATCGTTAAGCGGCAAGTCCGATCGGCAGTTACGAGAGAGAGAGAGAGAGAGAGAGAGAGAGAGAGAGCGCACATACAGAGGAGCCCTGGAGGTCGCGCGTGGCCGAGCCGAAGCGGCACTCTTTTTATATGACGTTCAACAGTGCTAGCCGATCGCGCGGGGGCCGGCCAAAGTGGAGCGCGCGCTCGCTCGCGCACACGGCCAGCGCGCGGAAGATCGAGCGCGACGATAAGGCGCTCGAGGAAAAACCGGCGAGCTAAGCCTGCCCGCGCCGAGTTCAAGTCCGCCCGGCTTGCCGCCAACAACCGACGTTATAATATACTCTCTTCCTCTACCCCCCTCCCCCCCCCGGGCTATATATGCCTCTCCTATCATCCTCTTCTTTTTCGTATTCGTAAGTTGTGCTTTTCTTTTCGTTCCTCTTTTTTTAACTCTTGCCTCGCGCTCATGCTTAATCCTATTTTAGGAATGCTATATCCCGAGACTTCGGCGATGCAGCCGCCGAGGACGACTGTCTCCCGATGACAACCTCACGGGATTGACCGATCCTGCAAGCTCTGCTGCGTATACACGCAAAAGCTCGTTACCGAGGTAAATCTCTAATTTTGTTCTTTTTTTTTCTCAACTACCACTCGACGGTAGACATAATCCTGAAAATCGACGTCCGAACTGTAAAACGTAACTGCCGCGTGCTCTCTGGCCCCGAGGCAATTGAAACGTTCGCGTGTCCGCTTGACATAAGCATCGAATAATGCGTGAGCAGAGCTTGTATACGCTCGCGCTAAAATACGCGCAAAACGAAAAGCTCTCTCTCGTCATAGTCCAATCTCGCCCACCTTATAAGAGAGTCGTACAGTTTTTACGAATAGAAACATTAACGAACCTCTTTCGCTCTAGGGTATACCTAGGAAATTCAAGGGATTTTTCCCGCCATAATACCCCCTACTGCCGTAGTGAAGTCGACCTATTGCAATATCGTTATACTATAAGGCGATGGCGTGACTCCCGTTAATTTAGCCGTTCGCTCGCTAAAGCCAAAAGACCGAATCTTTCCCTCTCTCTCTCTCCCTTTTTCGTAATAATGTCAATTAGACTGGCGTGCAGGGGCTAATCGTTTGAGAAGGCGCGTCTACCAGAGTAGTCCTGCAAGAGCGCAAATACATAAATCTGGCCGCGTTCATGGGCAGACACGAGAGCGGGGGCATAGTCTTTTACGAGGGCCGAGGGACACACGAGCCTCTTATACACCCTTGTTTCACTTTATGAGATTTCGCTTAGGAGAGAGGAGCCCTCAGAGAGATATGTCCAATGCCGGATTTGGATTTACGATTGACGCTTATTGAATATAGCCCTCTCGCTCTTTCTCTCTTTGCCCTACTCGTCAATTATTCCGCTCTTGACGTTTTTTTTTTATTGTCGTTATTTGTGGGCTTGCATCATTTATGTGGCTATTTTTATAGGACTTTATCCTTATTAAATTCAAAAGTTCGTATCGAATGATATTATAGAGTTGCCATTTTGAATATAAACAATCAAATGCCGAGAGGAATATAATATTTCCGCGCGATCTTTCGGATCGAAAAACACGAGCTTGAGAAATCGAAACTAGGTGATTCAAATTGGGGTCGAAATGACCTACATCGAAACTCGGAATAAATACGAGAGAGATGCCCATCGACGAAAGATCAACTACCTTCCCATATTGTTTGCTCTCGATTTTATTTTTAAAGTGCCTCGGCGCTGGCATTTACATAATGAATTCATAAAAATAGAACGAATAAAAAACCTCGTTGAACTTTTATATAAGGTGTACTTTTCAAAATTTTTATCTTATCTGCTTTAGTGTGTCACTCGCGTATAATGGACTTCGACCGATGTAGTTTCTAGAATTTTTCGAAAATAAATACAACCGCCGGGAGTACTAGTTTTTTTTTGTTTATTATAAAAAAAGAAGAAAAATTATAATAACTAATTGCCAAAACTTTATCGAATGTTGCTTATTGTGACTAAAGATACTGGCTTTGAAATTATTCAATGCTCGGAGTTTCTTCGATTTATCGTATTGTATAATAACAGTTAAGTTTTGTTGCACTTGTGACTCGAGTATTCGAATTTCAATTTCTTAAGTAGATAATTGATGCGTTTTATAATTAAACCGTTTACAACTTGAATAAGAATTAAAAGAAAACGAAGTTTCAAGAACAACAAACAGTTTTCTATTCATTCGCTGTTTACCGGATTAACATTTGCTTCAACAACGACTCCAGTAAGGCAGCTATCACTATTGCTCCTCTACTGATTTAACCGTAGCAGATTTAATCAAGTTAATGCACGTGCATAGCCGCACTGAACTTTTCCCGTAACCTACAGCGCTCCCGATAATGAAAGCCGTTAAATAACCGTATACAACATAAAAATAAAATCGTTTGCAAGCACAAAAATCCCCTCACTACATCTATAGACAAAATGTAACTCTGCCGATGCACATTTACAATTAATATCATGTCATTCTTCTCCAGTGCTCCATATCTCTCTGCTCCTCTTTCAGGGACAATATATGCCATATACACAGTATAGCCCAGACACACTTAACATGTATACGCAAGCCACAATAACAATTAGCCAGAGGTGCATAAGGCAGCAAGAGTACCGTCGTGTCAGCCTCGCGGCAGAATCACGCGGCGCGTCGATAAGATAAACCCGATCGGCTTTCTCATTAGCCTCTCGCGCTGAAGTACGCGCAAAACCTAGGCCAACATTCGCGCGCTTGCGTCTATATAGTACACACATAATACACGAGAGTGAGAAAGAGAGAGAGAGAGAGAGAGAAGAGATAGATCAGAGTTGGAACAGCTCAACAAGTGTCGTCACGGAAACTCAAGAGAGTACAGTGCGCGCATATATCTCTCTCGCTCGCTCGCTCGAGAGACTGAGAATGCATCGCTCTGGGCTTCCCCGCCACACCTTATATTAATGCTATATACCAACTCGCGTTGTATACAAAGACGAAGCAGCAACATATTCACAACATCGAACAAAGAGAGACAACAGCGAACGAGTGCCTTACAGGCTTTACCTTCGCGACAACGGAGCTCTCTCTCTCTCTTTTTCTCTTTCTCTCGCTCTCTCGTGGGGGGATAGAGAGTACACGCGTGCTACTCGTCATACGGGCCTCACTTCCTTCCGCGGAATAATCGGGCCAGCATATATTACTCGTGTGTAAGTGTGTATCGAGAGAGGTATATCGTATGGGACTTGTTCTCGTTCTCGGGGCGAGCGCGCACTGAAGACTCTCCCAGCATCCGCCGGCGGCAGCTGATTAGCTGCCCCCTGCGTATACTTCCAGCGGCATATATATCCCCCTTGTGTGTAGCAGACGAACGCGCCGGGGGCCACGCGCTCCTTTATCGATTTCAGCAGCCCGCACACACCGCCTGGACTACCGCGTACACACACAGCGTCAAACTCTATAAATGCCAGCTTGAGAGAAAAAAGAGAGAGAGAAAGCCGATCGATCTCTCTCCTCCTGTTTCCCTTGGCCATTTTTCAAAATGCTTTGTCAACTTGATTATTAGCACTAGCTATAGGTATATATAACAGTATACGTGTGTTGCGGTTATTAAGCGCGATTTGCTTCTCAAGGAGGTAGAGAGCTTATTACGATGAGCCGTAGGACTGCGACTCGATTCATTAAGTTATAACGAGCTTCCGACGTGATTTGACTGAGCTTTTGGCTTTGGCTGCGCGCGGATTATATGATTTATGCCGGTTTGATGCAGCTGATATTGTAAGCAGGATATGCCGAAAGAGGTTGAACGACTCTGATACAGATATACATGTACGTATAAATAAAAGTTTGTAAAAATTAATCGAGGGCTATGTATTATCTAGCATTTTCCTTGCTTTTTGTTTGAGGGACTGATTGGTAGCTGCATATACATTGTACAAGATGATTTACGAGACGCGGGGATATTATTCATTAAAGCGCACAAATGGTCGTTATTAATTGTACGTTAACGCCTTACTAAGCTGACCGCCTTATAAGGACGACCGCGCGCTGCAAGAAATAGGTGTACACATCCTTTTTCTAACGCATATAAATACGTCGTACATGGAAGTCGCTAAATGATACAGCTTTATTGTGACGTCACGACGTGCGTACATCTCTTGTCTCGAGGCTACGTCACGGCCTCTTTAACAGACAAACTACACACGATCCGCAATTGTGTGCCGTGAAGGCAAAAAAAATTTGACTTCATTTCTAAAATAATTCTTTTTTTTTTCTTCTTTATTATAAATCAAGGTTTTGTTTTAATAATTAACATCTTGGAGTAATAAAAAAACTGATTATTTTTTATACGCGAAGTTTCGAAATAATGAAAAAATTGAATTAGACTATATCGAAAAGATATGACAACAAAGAAAATTGTTTATTTTCAAACGCGTTAAGAATGTAAATTATCGACATCAAAAAACATTGAAAATTATATTATTTCATATTATCTCTTCGCGTCTTTACATAAGTAAAAAATAACGTTCAAATTAAAAGCGGTTTCGGAATTTTTCCATTACAAGCGAATCAATATATATAGCCTCTGTATATAACTTCGACCAACAAAACATTATGCAAAAGGCATGTAAATTTTTCCTATACAGATTTACGGAATCTTTCCTGGGCAAATTTATGCTTCTTTAATCATTTGAAAATTTCGATCCCTCGATATATAGACGCACAGATTTTCCGCAATATCAGCAGGCAATTATTTGCTCGATACAAACGCAATGTTAAATTAAATTATTGCTTAACGGTTTGTTGATTATTTAAACTCGGATAAATTTTGGTACTTTATACGGACGATTATAAATACGCGAATTATTGTCATTTGACAGGTTGAACGTTAAAATCGAGTTATTTAACGTCCTTATCAGGTGAATAGCGTTTATTTGTATAACTTGTTGCCAACGGCCTGTTAAATATTGGCATAAACATTTTCTGCCGAGTTCGTGTTCAAATAAGCCTCGTAACATTACGTCGACAATGTGCGGTTTATACGTTTAAATTTACATCGAATGCCGCTTCCACACATCTCTTGCCTTTTCCATTTTCATAATATTAAAGTTTTATGATTGATTGCTCTTCTTACTTCCTTGTTTCGCGCGACATTGAATGATATTTTCCGACTCATATTTACTAATTTACATGAAATTTCTTTTTCACGTTTTTCTCCTTTTTTCTCTTTTTTTTTTTGACTCATGAATTATTTACACAATATTTTACACATAAAATTTAATTGCATAAACGATAAGCCCGTCAAAGCGCGTTAAAAAGCCTTGAATTTATTAAAATTACACGTAAATATTTATCCTTGAGCTTACGAGCTTCCGTTCTTTTTTTCTATACACATACATTTTCGATTAAGTGTTTTCTAAATTATCTTTTCAACGCTTAAAATTAAACCAATTGCACGTTACCGCGGACGCTTAACGTTGTACCCATGCCCAAAAGTGAATACACCAATTTAAAATTTCATTTAAAACGACTTTATCTAATTCGCCATGTCTATAGCTTCGTCTATCCTTAAAAAGAAAAGAAAGAAAGAAAAAGAACAGAATTGAAAAGTCAAACTATTCGATTAACGAGCCACTAATCCTTTAGCCATCTTTACAAACTCCTAAACAACTGAACAATGACGTCTGTCTAAAAATGTCTTCATGTATATATCAATCTGGTGGGCGGGGTTCCTAGCTGTATCGTCACCTGTACGGGGAAGACTTTTTGCCTTGAGTCTTCAAAAAAATGAGAAACCCACACGCTCTTATAGCCCTCAGTGGAATAAGGAAGTCTTAACTATAGTTACTGGACACAAGCAGACTCCCTCTCTCTCTCTCTCTCGTCGCAGCATCCGTCTGACGTCATTGATGACGAGGTCCGACGAGCCTTGCGCCGCGTATATACGGCGTAGGATCGCTCCTCCTAATTATAGCCCGCCGAAGACAAATAAGAGTACTACGCTCGCACGTGTGCGTAATATATATACATCCTACGTGGCGCGTCTGCCCGGCAATGCGAATGTTTGTAAGTTGTAAATTAGAAGCTCGCATAAAGTTTCCGATCTGTATAGTCGAGAGAGCCGATACAGAGAGTTGTGCAATCAAGTGTGTGCGAGATCGAGTTAAAAAAAAGTAACGAAAAATTTGAAAACAAAAGAAAAAACGGAGTAACAAGTCCAAAAATAGCAACAGCACGCCGGCGCAGCTGGAATACAGGCGCACGTGTGTATTGTAATCAGAAATTGCCGGGCGCACGGGGGGGAGAGGGGCTGTTAATTAAAGCGAATGTAAATGCGGCCTAGGTGGTCGAGGCGTGCGCTCTCGCTATTAAGCCGCGGGGCTCTTTCTTTCGCATTACGGATGCGTCGCTACGCGCCTGTCGCGCAGGACATTAGTCGCGTGCCGTGCGGGCGCGCGAGTGAGAGAGAGAGAGCGATTACCCGCATGACAATTGATGAGAGCCTGTATACGCGCGAATTCTCACGTAGAGCCTCCGTATAGGCGCGTCTACGGTCGGCAAGCAATTACAATAAACGAAATCATCGCAGACGGCGCGTGCATATAGCCTACTCCGATCTCGCTCTCCGCACACCTGTCGCGCGCGCTTCCAGATAAAAGCTGCGGAGAGCACGAGACGGAGAGAGAGAGATGCTGGTTGGCGCCGCGGAAGCTTTAGCGCGATGAGCTACTGACACCCGCGGCGCTTGGATAAATTTGCAGCGGCGGCCCGGGTCTAGCGGCATTGAGAGAGCAGCAGCCGCCGAGAGGAGAGTGAGAGATATGCAGCCACCGGGAGCTAGAGCCGTCCCACCGGACGGCGGATGGGGCTGGCTCGTCCTTATCGCCGCGGTTACCATCAACGTCCTCGTACCTGGCAGCATCAAGTCCTTCGGCGTCCTCTACCTTGAGTTTCTTCGGGTACTCGATACGAGCCCTACTCAGGCATCATGGGTGCCTGCGCTCTGCTATTTTCTTTACTGCTTTCTTGGTAATATAATATAGCACTTTTCTGTAAAAGGGTATATAAATGTGAAGTTTGTATTAAAGCAGAGATATTGCATTTTTGTGTACGTACAGGGCCTTTGACGAGCTACTTGTCAGCAAGGTACTCGTATCAAGCGGTGACGCTGGTCGGTGGCTCGTTCGCCTCTGCCGGTCTCATGCTCAGCTACTTCGCCAATTCCGTAACGTACTTGTACTTCAGGTAAGAACTTCAAAAAAAGAGAGCATTAACGCTCCGAACATACGTATAAAAAATTTTTCAAAAATCATTTCAGCTACGGCATTATGATGGGCATCGGAGCCGGCCTCTGTTTTCCCGTGACGATCTACATCGTGAGCGAGTACTTCGAGCGCAGACGGGGCTTCGCCACTGGCCTCTGCATATCCGGCAGTACCATCGGCACGATCGTCCTCTCCCCGTTTTTGCAGTATTTGATAAAACACCTGGGCCACAGGTACGCCGTTCTAATCCTGGGTGGAATCGTCTCGAACGTCCTGCTTTGTGCTCTGGCATTCCAGCCGGTCGAGCAGCACATGAAATTCCTGGCTGTGAGCACGAGCGTCGAAGCTCAGCAGCAGCAGCAGCAGTCGGGAGTGAAGGACGAGACGGAGTCGTCCTCGCGACGGAGCAGCGTCGTTTCCAACGTTGGCTCTGTCACGCTGGATCCACGCCATGACGTCCGTACGACCCTCATGAAGCGCAAGCTCGCTAAGAAGGCCAGCGTGAGTATTAGCTTATATTCTGTCTCCTACAAATATTGAGCTCCCATATTCATGACTAAATTCGATACAGGCAAAAGAAAAAGTCAACAAATTGGAGGAGGTGGACAATCCAGAGGAGGCGACAGGTCCGAGGGTCGTGTTCGACTGGTCGATCCTGCGCAACCCGCTCTACCTGATAATCCTGATCTCGAACTCGACCTCTGCCATCAGCAACACCAACTTCATGATCCTGCTGCCGGCTTACGGGGTGTCGGAGGGCTTCAGCGCCGAGAGCTCGGTCCTCCTGCTCTCGATCGTCTCGCTGGCCGATCTCGTCGGCCGAGTCGGCGGTGCGAGCCTCTCGGACGTCGACATCGTGCCCCGGCACTACTACTTCGTCAGCGGCCTCGGGCTCAGCGGCGTCGCCCTCGGCCTCCTGCCGGGCGCTCGGGGCTACTACGAGCTCGCCGCTCTCTGCGCCGTCTTCGGCTTCGCCTCGGGCCTCTACATCGGCACCACCGCCGTCGTACTTGCCGACATGCTCGGCCCGGAGAATCTCACTGCCTCCTACGGGATCAGCCTCCTCGTCGGCGGTGTCCTGCAGCTCGTAGGGCCTCCGATCTGCAACGCAACTTACGAGCGCCTCGGCACCTTCAAGCCCATATTCCTCGGTCTCGGAGCTATCCTCGTTTGTGGCTCTGCTCTTTGGAGTTTACTGCCTTTGGTCAAGCGGACGAAAAAGCCTGAAAACAGTATCGATGTTAGAATGTCGTGAGATCCTCTTCGACTCGATCAAGTTCTTTTTACGGTGATTTTTTTTTTACAAGCAAGTGATGTTTTTTTTTGTTCGCGATAATCTATCAATTTTGAATAGTAGTTGTAAATAATGTACAAACTAGGAGTTCTCGTGGGAATCTTCTTATTTTTTCTCCATTGCCGTAACCATGTATTATTAAATATACTTAAGAAAACACACGTAAGTTTAGGTATTCTGAACAAGTTAGACTTTACGTAATGTGTAAATATTTCTGTGAATATTGTAAATATACCCGTATATACGTATATGTATATTGTGATAAAAGTATATAAGAATATAATATATGCATAATTATTTACATTGATCTTAAAGTGTTCTCTTACCAAAAATTGTAAAACAGTAATTATGAACAACCTTATAATTGTTGCTTAACTCCTTTAAAATCCAAGGCAGGTGAGTCAAGTAAGGCAACTTTTAATTACCACCAACAAAAACTAGTTACGTATCACTTTTTTTTCCGTTGACAAGTTCTATTTGTGAAAATCACTTTGCCTTTCTGATTGGCCGTGCAATTTCTAATGCACCGTAAGCGCCAATAGAATTATTTGCGCTTGTTAACGTTCGAATCGTAACGTAATTGAAACTTTAAAAGTAGAATATCAAGAATATTAAAAAAAAATTATGACAAAATATCGTAGGTAAACAATATTAAAAGCGCCAAACTGCTCTAACCTCAAAGAGTGCAAAAAATAATAAAACGAAATAAAAGCGCCAAGCGTGTTGAGAAAAAGCGCGCGAATCACGTGACATCGTGGGCTCGGGGCGGATTGGTCGGCCTCCCCTCCACACCAAATTGCAAGCTACAACGTAATGTGTACATATACAAGGCGATAGGTTAGAAAAATTGTAATACAACATTGAGCGACAAATGCGAGTTTGTTTAAACAGCCGCAGGTAGCTGACGTCGACTCGTGGTCGCATAATGAAAAAAAGAAAATTTCAGCTCTGAAAGTTCAAGCATCGAGCCGCTCCACTGTCAATAATCCCGCGCACTCGTCAGCGAAAACACCGAATTTTCCAGTGCGTATCTCGTGACAAAGGTGAATGTTTTTACTTCTTATTTACAAGCTACGTCGATACCTTAGCAACGTCGATGAGCTACGTGGTCCTAACAATCCGTGGTACAGTCCACGTTGCCGCGTCTACCTATACCTCAACCTCCTTTGTTTCAGAGGATGCAATGAAAATAAGAAGCGATGGCCGGAGGACGTCGCTGTCCGGGTGGCAGGAATGCTATGGGCCCACGTCTCCAGGTTGGCGTTGGGCCTAATTCCATGTCAACGACAAACTGCGTCAACGCCACGGGCTGCAACGATGATAAGAAGCAGTCGGCAGAACAGCAGAACACCAGGCCAACGCTTGCTCCCAAGCATGTGCCCATACCTGCAGTTCCGGTTGATGGACAGGTACATTTTGAGGCACTGTCTCTTGCTACATCACTAGTCGCTGCCTCGCTTCAGCTCCTCAACCTCTATAAGAGTGTATGGTGGCTGCCTCAGTCATACAACGAGTACAGCATGGTACGTCTTAACAAATTTTAATAAAATCTTTTGTCTTGGATTTCAAATTAGTGACATTGTACTTGATATTTTCAGAATTTTTATTTAATGGATCCTTATCTACTAATATTTATTCTAACGATGGCTGGAAGACAACTTGTGTATGCACTGCTTTGTAAATCTATGGACGTTGTTATACCACCAAGGTGGTTGCCCATTGCTCAAAAAGTGATGAGGGTACTGCTCTTGATTCTTGTTATGAGTATTCTCTTGTGGTGCCTGTATTACATGAGTGAGAGACACAATACCATAAAAGTTTTTTACCTTTGTTATCCGTGAGTTGATTATTTTCTTTTGTCAAAAGACCAAACAACAACAAATTAACATGTATTATTTTCTTACAGTTGTATATCTATATACATTCTAATGTTTGGATTAAGTATAGGGCCATTTTTTGATATTTCGAGTCCTCCTCTTTATATAAAAGAAGATAGGAAAACAAAATTTTTGCTAGGTAAGTATATTAAAACTATACCTAGGGTATGAAAAAATGAAGGTTTCTATTATAATTTTATTTTTAGATAAGCCTTTGCATAATTGTTCATTGAATGCACCAGCTATTAGAGCTGAAGTAGCCAGTCTGAGGTCAGACTTTAATCGTCGATTGAAAAAAGTATTGTTTGCATCATCCGGAAGTGCGTACTTGTGTGGCATTGCACCTGTGATATTTATTCCCCAGCATTTACATTTTGATGTTAGCTGGGTTATACAACACGTAGTTCTAATATGGTTTGGCAGGCTGGGAGCTCATTTTACCCAAGCCTATCCTGTCAGGTAAGAAATTAAAAAATGTGAATTTAATCTTCATATTATTTACACAAACTTTTATAATGTAGGTATTGTGACGTTTTACACCGAGCGGCAGTACATCTTGGAAAGTGGTCGAAAGTTGATGCCAAGCATGCCCACTTAACCCCGCAAGTATGGAGCGATGCAGTATTGTGGCCTCACGGTTCATTGGTCAGGCACAATAAAGAGCTTTATCGGTCTGAAGGTCTCTGTACAGCTGCAGAACCCGGCAATTCGAGTCACTCTCGATTCTATGTATGTACACATTATATAAAATTAAAATTATTCTTAAATCAAAGCTCACAATAAATTTTTGTTATTAGGCGCTGTTTGGCAATTCTACGGTTTTACAGGGTTCTTTATTAGGCTTAGAATTGACTCTTGTAGCCGCTCAGCTCACGATACTTCTTCGGACGACGGAATGGTATCGAGTGTTGTCAATGAGCCTTTTAATTGTGACGAATTATTACACGCTCTATAGAATAACGAGAGACTATTTGGTGTGTTGGAGACTTAACCGTGCTGAACAGATAATTCAAGGAAAGGCACAAATTACTATGTCAAATAACGCTCAATAAACTCGCAAAGGATGTGAGTGAAACCAAAGAGATACAACGCTAAGAGGAAAATATAAGTTCATTTTTATTTTCTTTTCTTTCTTTTCTCTCCATAAAATACATGTTACAAACTCAACAAGGATTAAAATTCTTTTGAAAGAATCACTTTGTGAATTCGAAACGAGTTTCTTTCAAAAGAAAAAGAAATATTGTAAACCGCCACTATTCTACCCGAAAATTGAAAATGATATTGCTATACACGATTGTGATAAAAATTACAATTTGACAATCTACACATTTCATTCCTATGCATGATTTATCGACATTTGAATGAAAAGTAGTAATATAACAAGTTTTTAACTAGAACATGGTATTGTGCTTTTTTAACAGCGAGCCCGCTCGTCCCCTCGTCTTCCACCTCGTTAAAAACATCAATTCCTCGCAACGATAAGACAAAAACACGAGGATAAACAGGAATTTAACACGTGTCGGTCGGACCTAGAAATTTGAAAAGTCAGTTAAACATGATTGCATGCAAGTAAAATTTACGTCTGGTGCCTGACTGCGGCGAATAAATGCTGCTTTATAAATCTCACTGTGAGCGACGACGAAAAAAATAATTCAAGAAATTGACATTGAACGTGAGATTGTTTAACTCGCCCGCAATTTGTGTTATTCTTTGTTACGCTTGCCGCGCCCTCGGTACATGGCAGTTTGTTGCGTGTGGGTGTCTGTGAAATTCCAATGAGCCTCGTATCCGGCAAGAGTGGAAGTTTGATTGCCCAGTTGCACACCTATACACGTATCTATATCTTGATTCATTGGCGAACCCATAGGCTCTTACACAGCCTGTGGATCTTTGCGGCCGGTAAACGACACGATCGATCGGATGCCCTTGACGGAAGTCTGGAAATATAACGTGAACGCTCAGTACGTGTGTTGGCAATTCCCAATGGCCGAGAAATAATTTAAGCACAGCTCTCTCACCTTCTTTTTCGAGACGTTAAGGAAGTCTTTGTACAAGTCGGAGCGCAGGTATCTCGAGTACGAGTCGCTCTTCATCAAATGATACACGTGCGCCTGTAAAATTAGCAATAGCCACTTTATTTCGATCTGTCGTTTCTATCGTTGCAATAATGAAAGTCAAAATCGTTTACCGCTGCAACGTCGTACGACCAGCGATCCGGCTTCTCGATATTCCTCTTCGTCATTTCGTAGGAGCGCGAATCGACGTTGATCGGGCAACTAGCGTCGGGCGCGAGAAACTCGTTCCAGATCTCCTTCACCTTCTCCTCGACGTCCTTCTGGGGTAGCGTTTTCAAATCGCGCGCCGCCTCCCAAAATCTATATATGAACAACGTAACAATTAACGCGCTTTGTAAATTATTGCCATAGAGCACTTGACAATCGAATTACACTCACTTGAGATTTTCCCCGCTGAACTCTTTATCGAGAAATCGTATGAACTGTTCCCGGCCAACTGGATCCTGGAGTAGCTCCTGCAGGCTGAACGCCCACCTCTTAACTCGCCTCGCCGACACTTCTTTCCTGCAATAATATCCAAAATTGCAATCAGACCTCAAAATTATCGTTATAATGCGATATACTGACGGTAGTCTATCCTGCTCCCACATCTCCGTGCTGTCGGATACCCAGGGATTCGGGTACTCGGGTAGGGTGAAAAACGGATCGTACTCGGCGTACTGCTCGAAATAACCGATCAACCTGCAAACACGATGGACAATCGATCACAACGTCTTTATACACTAATCGAAGGCACATAGAGCGAGAGAGTGTAGAGCGTATATGAATAACTCACGCGTCGGCGACCTTGGAGACCTTGATGACCCGGCGATCGAGTCTCTGGCTGAGCTGTCCGATCTCGCGCTTCAGCTCGGCCGCGGTCCGCGACTCGGTTCTCACCGGTGCCGGCGTACCGAAGACCGTGATCGTACGCCTGTAGGGCTGATCGCTCGCCGCGCGGCTCTGGTTCCTGTACGCCTTCTTTATGTCCATCTCGGTGGTGTTGACGCAGCCGGGCTATAACACAGTTATAAATGCTTGTTGCTTAATTGTATATGCGTATGGGTGGGGTAGACTCACCATCGGCCGATGTACGTCCCAGAAGGCCCGCTCCTGGCTATCGAGGATCTTGCGCTCGAGCTTGTCGCGCTTCTTGTCGACCTTGTTCTGCGCCTCGGCCTGCATGTAGATGAACTCCCACTTGCGGGAGAAGAGCTTTTGGAGGCGGCCGAGGTAGTCGGCCTCGTACTCGGCCAGCTCAAGTCGCGCCTTGTGCTGCATCGTACGCTTGCACAGGTACACGGCTGCATACGGAGAACGCGCGTCTTCGATTTGTACTCTGGCTACGACGTGCGATTGATATTTTTACGTACCGTAGTCGGTGTTCTCCGGCTCCCAGCAATTCGACGGCCAAAAGTACGGGCTCTGGAAGCGGTAGAAGGTATTGTCGTTTTTTACCGTCAGACTGTGATCGTCGATCGGAAAGAAGTAGCCGTGCGCTGCCATCAGGTGCGCCACGTGGAGAGCCTCTGTCGTTGTTGTTGTTGTTGTTTTAATTGAGAAATTAAATGTTTATCGATACAATTGAAATTTCCTCAGCGAAAGACAAAGAGGAGTAATAGATAAATATACATCCGCCTCACCTTGATCATCGATTTCCATGTTCTTCATCATCCAAGCGATCAAGTCCGTTCCTAAAAAAAGGAACAAGTACGATAAAAATAGCTCGCGGCTCTTTTTACTCACTATCTCGTTAAATAATCTCCGGTACGAACCTGTAAAAATGGACGGTATCTTTGTCATGAAAGTTTTCACGGTTTTTACAGGTATGCCCGACTCTTCGTTTTGCATTTTCTCAACGATCGCCTCCATCTGGCCCAGAAAGAAGTCATCATATAATGCACTTACTAGAGTACAACAAAGAAAACTGCGAGGAGGAGAGCGTTACCTTCTTATAAGTGAGATAATGAGGCGAATCCTGGGCGGCAGGCGTGAAAGCGGCCGGATGCGCTTGGGCCGTGTAGGTGAGGGACGGGGGCAGTTTCTGGCTGCCCCCGTCCGACTGTATACTTGGACGTTGTTGCTGTCGCGTTTGCGATGTCTCTTGCTGCTGCTGGCTCGGTTGCTGGGCTGTGCTAATCGACTGCTGCTGCTGATCAGCAGTCGTAGGCGGCTGGCTCGACTTCTCGCCGCTGTTCATCGCCGTTACCATGACGAGGCTGGCAGGCTCGCCGGCTCTACGGGCCGGTCTAGCTCAGCTCCGTGGAGCGTTTTTTCAACCGCCGCAACTCCTCCGATGAGCTTACTCTCCCTTCTGCTCCCTGCATCTGGCTGTTTTCTCGCTTTCTCCTTTGCGCTTGATCGTTCCTCCCTCCCGACCTGAAGCGCCTCTCTCTATTTGCTGCTGCGATGCGGGTTCAGCTGATGTCTCTCTCTGTGTGGTATAAAGAGAGCGCCGGATATGTATACGCGTGGGTTTAACGCTCGACAAATCGGCTCAATGGGCTGTTATTAACACGACGGGGGGGAAGCGCAAATAAAGCGAGCCGAGAGAAAAAGACACTGCGTCTGCTCGATACGTCTACTACTACTTGCAAGCTCTAATGGGGCTTGATGGTTATATGTGTATACGTGAGTCTATATAATACGCGTTTGCCTTTGTTAGGCGCACGATACTTTACCTCTCAGCTTTATTGGCAAATTTTGTTCCGTTTACGCTTGTAAAACGAAAAAGGAACTCCAAATTTTGGCAGGTGTCGTTTTATAGTTTGCAACACAAAAGTCGCGCGCGTAAACGTCGTTCGCTCACGGTCATTATAACTATGTATCGAAAGAAAAGATAAGAAAAAGGCTAAAGCAAGTCTACATCGGTATACCCTATCCTCTCTACATGCACTTAGACTCATCGTCTCCACAGCCAACTTTTTCAAAATCCAAAAAAGTAGGAGACGAGCCCAACCGAGTGAAAAAAAAGAGCTACAAAAGAATCACGGAGCTTTTTCCCTCTATCACGATATCTCTCATAAAAGCACGTCTAACGTTTACCCAAGCTCGAGAGAAAGAGAGAGAAAGTGTAGTGGCTCGAGGGGTTTGTCTCCTTCTCGCTCCCTCCCGTTCCTCCCCCCCAGGCGCACCAACTATACCCTCTCTCATAGGCTCCGGAGGGGGCAGCTATTTTTCAACCCCCCGCGCTGTACAGCTCTGGGTCAAAGCCGCGCGCTCTCACCCCGAGTCCCCGCGCTAGGTTTGCCCTCTTTTTTTTTTTTAATCGCCCGTCCTTCCTATACCCTGTAGGTCCCACCGCGCGTGTACTCTGGTGAAATCGTTTGGCGCGAAAGGATACAAGAGCAGCCGATGCACACGCGTTATAAACTACGTCTCTCCGCGTGCGCGCGATCGCAATGCGCGTTATTCCTTACCTCGAAACCGTCGTAGCACCTGTGCGCGCTCGACGTCCGGACGTGCGGGAGGCGCCGAGGCTCGAGCCAAACTGAGAGAGAGCCGTCGGCGAGGATTGGAGGAGCAGTCCCTCTTTCTCTCGCTTGCCCACACGATGTGCCTCTCTCTCTCTCTCTCTATACCTACGACAGACGGTGCACGTTTGTGTGCGTACGCGTGTGTTCAAATGTGTGCAAGCTCAACGGCAAAGCACAGCAGCAGCAGGTCAGTGCGGCTGCGCGCCCGCGCCTTATTTACACCAGGGGGGAGCAGAGAGCCATATCGCCTGTCTCCTATACTCCTCCGCGCAAACCCCTCTGACTCTCTCTCTCTCTCTCTCTCTCTCTCTCTCTCTTTTTCTCTCACCTGAGCTTTATAGGCCTGTGTGGGTATAACACCTCCTGCGCGAATTTCTGTGTACAGATGAGACACAGGAAATTGTACAGCTGAGCAGGCGCCTCGCCCACCCCCGAGGCTATTGCTGCCGCTGCAACCATATTACGGCCTCTCATTTCCCTTTCTTCTCTTTCTCTCTCTCTCTCTTTAGGCCAGCTGGCTTTTTCTCTCCTGCCCGCTTTTCCGAAGGACACCGCTCTCTCTCCCTCCTCCTCCCTCTCTCGCTTGCTGGCTTATCGGAGCGTCCTAAAAATGACGCTGCGCAGGGGTGGACTTGCCACACGCTCTCTCTCTCTCTCTCTCTCTCTGTCTCTCTCTCTCTCTCTCTCTCTCTCTCTGTCTCTCTCTCTCCGGCTTATCGTCAGATTCCCCTCCCGCTGCGCACGTTTCGAACGACCGCCGGCGGCGAACTCTTTTCCACCCGTATTATGGACTCGCGCGCTGCACTTTTCGCCGCGCGATTCAGCGCACCTGAAAAAAAAAGCTCTCCCGCGCGCCCCTTCCCCCTCCCCCCACTCGCAATTCGACCTCAACCCCTTCCTTCCCCCTTCCCACACACACCCTCCGTCACGCCGTCGTCGCTTTTCTTCTTTTCCTTCTTTTCCTTTGGCCTCGAAAGCTCTCGCGGAGAGTTATTTTACGTATACTTTTCTCGGATAGCGACGGCGCGCCGCTGTTTTTCTTTTGCCCCTCGTAATACGATCGGGCCTCTTCGTATCCGACTTTTCCGCGACTTGGCGTGTATATACTGTAAAGTTTGAAACGCTAAGTATGCGCGTTGACATTTGGATTATCTTTTTATCGCGTTCTTTAAGATGAGGAACGACGAGACAAACTTTTCTTCTTCTTCTTCTTACTCGGTTAACGAGCCCGGAGATGAATTTTGAGAAGCCAAAAGAGGCAAAAGTACTTTTGTGCGAAACTGCGAAGAGGTGCGCGCAGAGCTACACTTATTCTCGGCTGAAGTGAGAGAGAGACAGCTGGTCTTTTTAGGAAACATTTGTGTGTATTATGTATTCATGACCTGTTGCAGCTCTTAAATCGCGCCCGCTTCCCCAGCCGGAGATACACACATCCGCGCGCGTAAAAAGCATCTCTCTCTCTCGTACGCGCGATCGATATTTCACCTGAGGCATATATACGACGGAAATAATGTCCAGATTTAGTCTGATCGCCCGGCCAATGCCGAGCGCACATCGAGCCTCGTAATAATAACAATTGCGATATCTGCTCGTGTACTACATGCTATTTTATCACTCGGATGTCAATAGGTCAAAGCCTATAATTGAGCTGTGCCGCTTATACATAGCGGAAAAGAAGAATAAAAAATAAGGAAACGGATTCGTCTCGGACGGTATAACTGAAACTTTATATTTATCAAGACGGCAACGTGTTTAAACGCGCGTGTGAGCTTGCAGGTCGAGTCATTCGAAACCAAACTCCTGTACGGTCGCCTGCCAGCGCAAGGTCGTTAGGCTGTAGGTGTTGTCGGCGTACCGCCAGAGCCAGCCGAGCTTGACGGCCTCGTCGGCCTGCTCGGTCAGCTGGCGCTTGAGCAGGAGCGGGTCGCTCTCGACCGGATAGCGCATCTGGAAGTAGCTGACGAGCATGGGGATGGGCACGCGCTCCCGGCGCTTCTCCAGCTCCTCGACCGCGTCGCGCACCATCATCGCCGTCACCGGCAGGCAGCCCTTGCTCCCGATGTAAGCACCGCGCTCGCTCATCTTCTCCCACTAGCCTGCCTCTTTTCCTTTCTCTTTGTTTTTTTTTTTGTTTTTTTTTCAACAGCGACTATTCTGCACGTGGCTGGATCGCTACCACCCCTCAGATCTTCTCTTTCTGCTGCTCCGTGTCAAGCTCTCTTGCTGGCTCTCTCTCTTTTTCGCACGGCTCTTTGAGGCTCGAGACTCGCGCTCCGCTTGCTGATTGCCACGGCGACGGAGCGACCTGTGCTTTTTAAAAGGCATTGTTACTTTTTCTTTTTATTCTTTCGTTATTTCGAGTTTTTTTTGAGACGTTTTGGTTTAACCTCTTACTTTTTTCTTTTTAGTTGATAATTGATGTGTATATCAAATTATAACGATTATTGTTAATGAAACGATCTGTTTTTGTAGTTTTTTTTTAGCGGGCAAGAATACAAAATAAGTATTGTAATGTAAGAAAGTAATCATACCTCGTGGAAATGGCACTGGAAAATTTTAATGGGACTAGTTAACAAAAATAAGCTGTTTTCTTTTCACATTTCTGATTTTTATTTATTTCTTCATAATATATATAATATATATATATATATACGCATGTATATACTTATAATTTATTGACAAATCAGACTTGATTTGGAACAGACATAATCGAGGAAAACTGTAAGAATAAACATACGAGGTTTGACACTTGAAGAAACAAGTGAGGAGTTGGAAACGTTACTCGCTCTCTCTGCCCTCTCGATATATGTAGTGTACGTAACGTGCACGTACACCTAAATATCTCTCTATCTCGGCTTTTTTTTTTATATATTTTAAATAGCTCTGTTTGTTGTTTTATAATGTATAACGTATAAAAAAAGTGATGCAGCATGCCTCACAAAAGTTTTTCTGGAAACTCGCTAATTCGCAACTTTTAAGATTTATAATTATAGGTTTATTTTTTTCTATTTTTAATTATACTTAATTCTTGCTCGTGATTCTGTACACATTCTTAATGATTACCTCGTTATCGAATAAACTTCTGCATTAAAATCCATAGTATAGATAATAAACTTTCTCTTTAATTATACTCATCTGGAATTTATCTCTTTTACGATGTATCTAAGTGTATAGTTAATTAGGTACGGTTGCAGTTTTATTTATTTATTTATTTTTTTTGTTTTGTCAGAATTTGCTGAAAAGGCGTTTGACTAATAGCTGTCTAAGTATTTAGGTCAACAGAATATGTTCTCTTGAGGTTTCAACAATTTTTTTTTCTTATCGAATATATCTATAAGTCGCGATTGTGCATTTTTTTATCGATATTTATATTATTGATTTTTTTCATAAAATTAAAAATAAAAAGAAAACTGAGAAATGAACAGTAAAAAATATTTATTAAACGAAAAAAGTAATTGGAAACAAAAAGTAAAAAGTTTACATAATGGAATCATGTAATATAGGTAGGAATAATTAATGGAGCAAGCTCTCAAATATTATATCACTGGGACCTAGTACTCAAACGCTTTTTTTCGCTTTGTTCCAACACTTGTACTTCAATCTCCTCATCCCTTAACATGATTTCTTCATACAGTTTATAACATTATAATCTCTGAAAACTTACATCACCGTGTACGCACAGCGTTGGTTCTTAAACAGTTCATTCCATTGAAAGTATGGTGTTTACATAAACACTTGTAACGGAAAAGATAATAAAGTTGGATAAAAATATCTCGGACAGTACTATTTTACAATTCGGATAAAATTTGCCTTAAAACGAGATTTACTAAGTAGCTTTATGCTCGTTAATGCCTCTCTTCGCTATGCTATGCGGTTCCTCTCGCAAACTCAATATGTGTCAAACCAAAATAAGCACCCATCTTTACGTACTATAAGATAAACTAGTTTATTTACAAATAGAGAATATACAATTTGATGAACAAGCGTAAAAAAAGTTGTGTATACGCTGGTCACATAAGCTCGGTGTTTTCATTATCGTTAAAAAAATAAAAATGTAAAGAATTAGTTTCGAGAAGAAGTAAGTATTTAGAAGTCAAAGGTAAAGAAGAAGAAAAAGGTCAAAGAGAAAAGTAGAGAGAAAGAGAAAGAGAGGAAATCGAATATTCTCAAGTCAACTTGCATTCTTTTCTTCCGACATTACCTTATTCTAACACACAGCAATCGAAAATCGTACAAAGTCATTGAAAAAAGAAGTGGAAAATGGAAAGTGTTGAGCGTAATACTCGCCATTATCGTTCTGTTTCCCGCAAGCCTGCTATATGAAACTCGCGAAGAGAGAGGGGAAACTTCGCTTAACGCTGTTTTTTTAAGAGAACGCGAGCTGGCCTAGTGGGGACTTGGCGCAATACCGGAATTTCATTCACGTCCTATATTCTACGGTTTGTCTACAATCGCGTGTGGTCACGACAGTTTTGTTCAGTTAAAAACTATAGAAAAGGAATATTTGCGACTCGGATCGAGCTCGATAGCTGCAGCAACTTTGCGCTGACTTATAGGCAACGTTATCTCGTTTAACATAGTATCTTGGTTCTTATACGCTTGATTATCCAAAATTTCTGACAGACCTTAAAATTGATACTACTCAAGCGATTTCGAGGGTTTATTTTATCGCTATCAGCTAAAAATTCACATTTACTATTTTTCAAATTTAAGTCAAGTTTTCAAAAAATGAAATTTAAAAGAATTTAATTATACAAAATTTTTACTCAAATACGTAAATGTAAGTTTTTTTGAAGAATTTGTTCAACCACACTTTAAATAAAGCTTTCAAATTAAAAAAAAAAATTGAAAAACGCATCTCTGAATTATTTCAAAGGAAGCCAAAATGTATGTGGCGAAGAAACACTAATAAGGACCTTATGAAATTATAATATTGGTGTATATCTCGAAAATGACTAACTCGAGATATTAGCGCCGTATTTGGCTAGCGACTAGGTTGTGTCTCGGCCACAAGATTACAAATAAGATCAACCGATTCGATTGATAAAATACAAAGGTACCAAATCGACAATTAATATCAAACAAAAGTTAAAAATCACTAAACATCTGTGGCCTTGACGGAACTGCTACCCCAAAATTTCAGAAGAAATTGGGCGATAAAGACGACAATAATGACAATGAATGTATCTGTAACATGTTTAGATAAACGCGATGCGCTTAGTCGATCTCGAGAGGCCTTCTGTCTTGCCGCCATCTGCTCAACTACACGGTGTATTTGATCCAACTTTTCGGATTGTTCATGCAATCTTTCCTCCACATGTTTCACCATATTTGTAATTCTAAAAAAAATATACATTAAATTACTAACATCTCTGCAGTAGTATTAGTATTCTACAATATTTTCTTAATTACCTAGCTATCGAACGTCTTCGTTTGCTAACAGATTGACTGGAGTCAGAATGGGCTCCATCGGAAGAACTGGCAGAGTCATGCCCTGCTTCGGTTGATTCTGGATGATTATTTGTAAGTTGGCGCTTAGAAGATTTTAGAACTGACAACGAGGAACGTGATTCGGCAAGCAGTAAAGGAACCTGGTAATTAATACAAATAAACATACATTAAAATCCTTAAATATATAATTTTACATATTTATTGATTTTATTACGTGAGTGATTTTTTACCTGAGACTGAGGTTCCATAGAAACAATACTACCAGTACGTATGATTGGTGTCCTGTGTCTCGTTTTTGTGCTGATAATGTAATCGTGTTCGTACTGCACAACGTCATTTCTTGGATCCCATGGACGGATGTCGGCATGCCGGTATACCCAATTACCCGTTATAATATCCTAATTCAAGTACAAAAACATCAGTAATGTTTTATTACTGATTAAACGTTTAAAAAAATTGAATATTCATAATGTACATACTTGAACAAAATGTTTGGGCACCCATTCGTGGCCAAGCGATTTCCTTTCTTTGGCTCGTTCTCGTTGTGCTTCTTCTAATGTTGTTTTAGCTTCAGTCGCTGCAGTTTGGTCATCGTTGTTTATGGCATGTGAAACGGCTAGCCACAATTTTTCACTTTCCCATTCACCCTGATTTTCCAATGGTACTGTATACTTCTTTAATCTCATTTTCTTTACTTCAGGTGTACAATTAAAAAAGACGGTCTCTTGCTACAATAAAAAACGTAATTTTTTTTTAAATAGTCTATTAAAAAAGATACAATAATTATGAATTAGCGGATACTCACGCCAGTTCTTTTATCCGTAATCATTATTTGACCATCCCAGTAACCACTAATATTGGCAAGAGTTTCTTTTCCAAGTTTTATTCTACCTACTACCATATTTAACTGATCAGCACCACCAAGGAAAGGCTGAAATAAATATAAATTGTCAATTGATTTCTAAATCTGTTTTCTAGTGTGATACTTATGCGTACTCAATTATCAAAGCTTACTTTCAGTTTAAATTCAAGTTCGGTATGATAGCCTGTTTTTTCGCAAACAATATTAATCTTTCCTCCAAGCTCCATTGAAAGTGTGCCCATTAGAATTCCTTTACAGTGTGCATAAGGAATCGTCATTGTGTAGTCCTCACCGCGTGGCAACATGGTTAATACCGCGGTTCCGTCCAGCACAGCCGACGTGGAGTTTCCTTAAAATCAAGCCCGAAAAAATTAACGTATAATTCGATAAAAAAAAAAAAAAAATTTCATTCGAAGAATTACATTTATCTTACCGTAAAATTTAGATTTAGCAATAATAGATGCGCTAATAGTAAAGCCATCCTGACGATTTGTCACGTAAAAGCCAGAAATCGGTGGATGATGAGAAAGCTGAACATTACGATAACCAAATTAAAAAACAATTTTGACAATTTAGCAAAATAATGAAAAACAACAAGGACAATTTAAAAACTCACTTGTTCGGACAAATAGAAAGTGCGAGAGCCATTGGGATGCTGCCAGTAGCATCGGAATGTTTCGCCCAACAGTGGATTGTAAGGCTTCTTTAGGCCCTGTGGCTTCTTGTAAAAGCCAGAGAGGTACCACTTGACCACTCCTTTCATGCGCGTGAAAGCGTCGTCTTCCATGACTGCTCTGTTAACATAACATTGATACAATTAAACTTCGAGTTTTATTTAGTTAATAGTAAAAACTTATTTTTATCGTTATACTTACTGAGACAGCAGGTCTGCATGATAGTAGGAGTCGGCAAGTTTCTCGAGGAACGATCGGGGCTCGAGAATAAATGTTGGTAGCACGACCTTTGATAGGTCCATGCCTGGACGTACTTGCTTCATTAAGAACCAGATGAGGGACTTTTGCTCTTCTTGAAGTTCGGCTACCACTTCTCCGGCCTTTGTGGAACAATACGACAAATTAAATATTTTGTCATTCGATTACTTAAAATTTGATACAATAATATTTAAACATATTGACACCATTTTTTCTCTTTTTTTTTAAATTTAATTTAATAACGTTTACAATGACTATTAATAACGTAGCATCAAGTTTTATGGAGAGCCTGCAATAGACTGAGCGTTTCCCGAAATGTAGGTATTGAGTCGAGCGTTACGTGATAAAAATGCTATAGATGAAAAGATGAAGACATTAATGACGTCATCGAGTTTTTAATCAGCATCTATTTTAGTAGAATGACAGGTAATAACCGATCGGCATATCCAGCAACACCTGAGGCCACGTTACTCTACCCTCTACAATATATATATATTTTTAATTGTTTTTCATCTGTTAACAGTCTATGTCATGCTTAACATACAAACCTAACCATAATAGTATCGAGATAAAATTCTGAAATGAGAGACGCAATTAGAAAAATCACGTTTTCACTTCCAATTAACATGGCATTTATTTATTACAATTAGCAGTAGTGGTAGTAGTAGTAGTAGTGGTAGTAACGGTAGTAGTAGAGGCGTATGCGGTAACCAGCGTAATACGATTTCGACTTGAAAATCGGCCTAAAGCGATAGGATACATTGTCGATCGAACGGCTTCTCAAGCCACTTATCCGAATTCGGAGTGTGTTCAGTCACGACTCGTAGACAAAACGTTGCAAAGAGCATTATGCGCATAGACATGCCGATTGTTGAATGCGAAATTCATGTGACAGGTAAACAAGAGTCGAGAATAAAATCGAAAGCATACTAACCATGCCGAAGACCTCGTTCTCGTTGGCGACGTAAGGCGTCTCGCTGATCTCCTGGTTGTCGTCCTCCTTGGCCTCGTCGTCGGACTCGCTGTCGCTGGGGCTGATCTCGGCGTCGGCTGCCATGCCGTTCTCCGGCTGGCTGACGCTGTCGTCGAGGTCTGCTCGGGAGCGGCCGCGTCGGGACAGCAAGGGATCTAGCGTAACTACATGCTGCTGGTGCGGTTCTCGGTGCGATAGCAACGGTGACGGCAGCGGCTGGACGACGAGCTCGCGCCCGGCGGCCAGTTCCGGCGAGCTCATGCGACGGCCGACGGACGCGAGCCCGGGACTCGAGAGCGCGGGGGAGGGACTGCGGCTCGAGCAGGAGGGCCCGGGCCAGCGCCGGGGGGAGACGTGCCCGAGGAGCCGCTCCCAGTGGGACACGGCCAGGCAGAGCTGCTGGACGTACGGACCGGGCGAGCAGCTGCGGCTGCCCCGGGCACTCTGGCCCCTCAGGAGCGCGCGGCTCCCGGGCCCAGGCGACGAGTCGGACGGGCAGGAGTGCAGGCGGCGCTGGCTCGGAGGACTCGAGGATCGGCTTAGCAGGATCGAGGGGGGCTCGAGCAACGACGACGAGACCGGACGGCGAGGTCGGCGCTCCTGCTGGGGCGAGCCTGGCACGCATGCGATCACCCGGCTCTCGTTTACCCACGACCAGAGCTAATTATGCTTATTGCCCTTAACACCCCAGACACTCGCCACGTTTTTACATTTCAATCATTTTTACCGGTTTTTTTCTTTAGAATTTTCACCAACCGCGAGGCTTCTTTTTTTACCAAACTATATTCTTTTTGTTCAAGGAAACGTGCTTCGGTAAGGTCACGTATACAGCCTTATCAGAGACTGTTAATGCGAAAAAAAACACAAGTAAAATAGCTTACATTAAACTATTTAACATTTTTTCATTTCAAAATAGCATAATTATTTTCATAAGATTATCTTTTGTAATAAACAATAAGCATAATGTTACTCTGCGTAATGACGGTACGATTAATATTACTGGATTATGAAGTTGATTTTATTTTGTCAAACGTACCATGCATTGTAATGAACTTTTAATAATTGAAATCAGGTTATTTAATTAAAAACAGTAAGATCTTTCTCTGCTTGAAACAACGACGAAAAGATTTTCTCGATAAAATTTTTACAGAAAAACTTAGTTTTATTAGTTTTATATTCTTGATTAATTGATATAGATAACTTTATACTTCGTGAACAAAAAAAGGTAAAAGAATCGAATATAAAATATGTATGTCAATATTACAAGGACAATTGTTTGCGCATTTCAAAGTCATAATTACAACCGTCTTTTTGTTAACAAAAAAGAAGCGTTGTCACGTGAAACAATCAATGAGCGTGTACGTATCGATGTGTATTATTTAGTAACAGGTTGTCTAAATCGACTACCTGTTACAAATATTTAATGCTTGGACTTTAGCTACTTAAAATGTCGGGATTTATCTACTTATAACTCAACACGAATAAGATCTACATCTGAACGTGACACATTTTTGCAGACAGTACACAAGAATAATTAATCAAAAGTACTAATTTTATCTGAAACATTTTTCGAGAAAATTGTCGCATTAGTTGCAAAAGAACAATATTCCGTTTTTCAAACTTTTTGTTTTGTATTTTAGAGAAAGCCCTTACGTGAACTATTTTTTCCCTCGTTTTATTTTTCTTTTTCCGCTCATTATCCGGTACGTGAAAATTAAAGCTTTTTATCGCTTCAAGTGAAACATGAGTGGTGGGACGTGCAAAGTCATTGTAGACTTTTTTACCGCACATACATGTAGCAGAAAAAGAAAACACGACGAGAAATAAGAAGAATATTCCAGAATATTTTTTTTTATTCCATATGCGATTCAGCACGATAAACGTAGGTTTTATATTTTATTAACAAAATCAATATTCGTTGCAGAACCAGAGTAATAATTAATATTAAAAATTCTATTTTTTATCTCCCTCTCGAGCAGTTAATCGAAAAGTCTTTACGCGAATCGTGCTAAATTCGTTAGAATAACGCGACAGGGTCTTATCTAGTGTATCGATATCTGAAGTGCTACTCATACCATGTCCTTCAAAGTGCTTCTCGTAATCGGCTTCGCTCCACTGGGTCTCGTGGGTCGTGAGAGTGGAGTCGTGCTGTGGAGATCTCGGGAGGACGCTCGTCGACCTGACGATCAACGAGGAGCAGCGCAGCGACAGCTCAAGCGCGTCCAGCCAGCACTTACCCGCTGCTTGGGACGGAGCTCGGAATATGAGGTAGGACGTTGGCAGTGGCTGGACAACAGCGCCTGCACGAACGGACGACGAATCATTAGTTTTGAGCGCGCGAGCAATTGATTCAAGGTGAAAATGCTTGTCGTACCGATGGCTTCCTTCTGCGGGCCGCGAGGCGCCCAGATCGATTGTTCAAGTGGATGGAACAACTTGAAGCAAAAGCCGTCCTTTTTGCTCGGTCGCTCGATCACTTGGCAAGTGTTCAGCAAAACGGTGCCCACCCAATGATTGCTCTGAGAAGTAATAAAGTTTAGTTTATAATGCTATTGTTACCAACTATACTGTTAATGTTGCTGCTATTACTTTGTTATTAATAGATCAAAGAAAGCTTACCTTTATCTTGGGGCTTTTATAAAGCAGGAGTAGCCCAGGCTTCAGAATGCACCAGAGTTTAGTCCAACTTTTGAGAGTACCTCTGACTTTCAACCAGTCGCTCATTACAACTACTGTTGGATCTTTCAGAGAGTTTAAAAGCTCCTCTGCAACCCTCTTCTTTTCCATCCTATAATTCTTTCGTTGTGCTTTGTATGATTCTTTGCGAGTTAATTTGCATCCTGATTCACTTAATTTTTCTGACGCATCAATTTTAGGACTACTTTCCCCTGCTGAGGTAGTTCCACCCAAGCCTGTTTGATAAAACATTCAAAAACGTTCATTAAGCTAGGATTTTTATTGCTCCATTACTATTTCAACTGCACCTTTCCACAAGATCTTTTATTGATATCAAAATAAAGTTGAAGGCATGCAATAAAGATACGCTTGATTGAATAAAAGCCTTTACATAACTATCTTATCAGAAAGTCTTGAATAAGCTCTTGTTAAAAGTCTCATTGTTTGTAACTGCCTTCCCCGGTGAACTTACCTGGTGACAAAGGTGGAGCTGGTGTATCGGTCCACGTGCTACTATTAGCCATGAGAGATTCTTTGGAAATGGGTTTGGTCAGAATAGGCTGTACCTGACTACTGCCACGTCTGATAAGTCTCTCCTCCATTGCTGCAGAAATGTGATAGAGAAAAAAAGTAAGCTTCTCCAGCAGCCATAAGCCAAAAAGCGTGAATTGGAAAAAAAATTAATCGTACCAGCGGAGGACTTGCCAGTGCCGGGAGGCGTCATGGTCTTGACGACGTCGCTGGTGGAGCTGCCGGAGCTCGGCGGATGAGATACGGACTGGGTCCTCCTGCTGGCGTGCTCCCCGGGCACCATGATCGGCTGGGAGTTCATGGCTTCGGCGCTCTGGGCCTCGGCGTCGACGCGATGAAAGGTTGCGCGGCGGCTGCCGGCACGGCCGACCGGTTTATCCTCGTCCGTGGTTCCGCTTGGTCGCCGCTCGGCAAAAACGTCGACGGGCAAAAAGCGCGAGTTAGCCGTGCAGGCCGCGCCGGGCTACTGCAGCGCAATCATCGCTTATAATGCAGGCACACTCTCCCGCCTCTCTCTCTCTCTCCGCGCGCGCAGTGATTGAGCAGCTCTCTCTCTCGCGTTACGCCTTGGGCCGCAGTCGGAGGAGCGGCGAGGTGCCGGTAAGCGCCGACGGAGCAGCTGCAGCTGTAACGGCCTCGGCTACAGCGCTCGCAGCGATGTAATGTATGTGATTAGCGCTGGCGGTGATCCGATGAGTTGCAGGAAAGCCGACGGCCACCGCGCGGAACATCGCCGCTCTGGAAATGAAAAAATAAAAAAAAACCGATTGGAGCACACGAAAGAGAGAGCCTGCAGTGGTTAGAGAGAGAGAGAGAAAAGGAGTAGATAGATCGTCGAACACGCAGACGTACAAACGCTTGCTCGGTCGCGTGCTCCGGATTTATACCCGCACGCGCGCACGCCAAACTGTCAACGTGTAGAAATATGTGTCGGACGCATACAGGGCCGGTGCGCCGGTATGTCCTCCCGTCGATTACGCACCACCTATCTATTACTACTGTAGCTATACACGGGGGCGGAGGGAACAAGCGAGGGTATAGGCAATTAACGATAAGAGATAAGGACGAGCACGGAATCGAAGGAAAATGAAAACACGCGTCGATATAGCGGCTGCGTCAGTGGCACTGGGCCGCCAAAGAGTGATATGGGCCGGGCGCGCTAATTAAGTGATAGTGGGTCCCCCCTCCTCCTCCTACTCCTCATCTACTACCACCGGAGCGCCTATTACGTGTGCCGCTTGGCTCTCTCGCGGAGATTCTCAAAGTAGCCGAGGCGGAGTCCGCTGTGTACTTACACACACGTCTTTCGAGCGACTCATCTCCTCTCGTTCGACCAATCAACTCTTTTATTTTCGCGGGCAAAACCCCGGAGTCCAAATTGAATTTAGGTTAGGCGCGGGCTCTCTTTTCGCGTGCTGTGTATATACAGTCGCTACATAGATCAGCAGGCAGAGCCGAGGAAAAAAGATTGACACTGCGGAGACTTGCACTTTGTGGGACGCACTTGTGTCTCGGCGCGGGAGTCACGCTTTGACGAGTCGGGGGGGAGGAGTCGGCGCAAACGCAATTACAATGCTCTCTCACCGGTGTCTCTTCTCGACTCCTTCGCTTCTCTTCCTTCCTCCTCTTACGCGGCGTGTCTTCTTTCGAACTAATTACCTGTCGCTAAGGTGATACACACGTTCGACTCCGATTTCGCTGGTCTCTCTCTCTCTCTCTCTCTCTCTCTCTCTCTCTCTCTCTCTCTCGGGCTCTGCGACGACGGAGCCTCTCGGAGCAATACGTATACGAGGAGATAAGTACCTTGTTGCGCAGGCAGCGCACGTATGCGCGTAACTGACGATTAAACACCCAAAACCCAACAGCCCAACAGCGGCGGGGTGATGGCAGCAGTAGCAGACGGACTCTCTCTATCTCGCTCCCTCGCTAAGAGCAGAATATATTTTTTTTCGAGAGAGAGAGAGAGCCCGTCCGATGACGTCATCGGCAATATGGCAGCGCGGAAAAGATGCAGGCGGGAGAGGGGGAGGCCGCGACTATTCGAATCCGGCCGAGTGTGAATCTTGCTCCTTTTTCGGAGCTCCAGGCCTCTTCATTCGGAGCGCGCACGAGAGACTGGCAATCTTATTTATCCTTTCCGAGACTGACTTTTTTTCTTATCCTACTCGCCGGAAAGTTTGTTAGTCGCTTTAATCCTGTTAATCAACGTCTTACTCTTTCTTTACTTTTGCGGTTGATGAAATTTTTTCGTCGAGTTTCGTCGTCGCTGTTTTTTTTTTTTTGGGTTAATGCGCCGCTGTGTCTAACGTCTATTCTCGATTATTGCATTCCGTTGGATTGGGAATGCGAGGGACAAGGACTCGCGGCAATTGAGATTACAAGAGGCGTGTGTGTGTGTGTGCATGTCTCTCTGGCGTCCTTGAATCTATAAGTTACGCTTATACTTGCGCATGTAAATTAATTTCGAGAATTATTTTGAGATGCTCTAGCGGAGAGCTACAATTGCTTGCCTATATCGTATTATACACGCGTTCTTTCTCATTGTTTTCCTCCTTGTACGCGTCATCGTCGTGTATTCTTCGGCGTTTCGCGCTTTAAAGCAATATTACGTACACACAAACGAGACTAGGCGCGTCGGCCGTGGAATATGATACGCGTGCAATATTTTTTTTTCTCCCTCTCTTCTCTCGCAGCGTTAAATTATTCAAGCCCTGTGATCGATATGATAATTCATAATTTAGCATTTTGTCGTTGTGGCGCAAAAAAAACATGAAAATTACAGTGAACTACGCTAAGGCCACTCGATTCAGATCATTAGATGCGGGATTGTCGTATGAAAATAACGACGCTCGTGGAACGCGACACGAGAAAAACAAGTCGATTATTGTTTTCACACGGGCCGGTTGCGCATCGAGGGAGAGAGAGAGAGAGAGCGAAAGAGAAAGACAAGCGATCTCTCTCATAACTTATTTCAACGTTATATACCTTATCGAGCGTGCGGCTTTTATTTTCGGAATATCACACGTAATGGATTTTAATGATTTCTCTTATTGGTTCGTCCTTGATCATTTGAATATCACGAGTTCCCATCCTTGAGGCAAGATATGTATAGACGTCGACAGACGAGTATATACATCGAGTGAAAGAGAAGAAAAAAAAAACGAGTAAGAAATATAGATATATAGGTATTTAACGCCGGGGCACCGGTGAGAGATCGATTAAATATTAAAACGCCGCAGTACGTCTTTCACTCTGTCTCTTTCTCTCTCTCTCTTTTCGGATTTGCGTGCGGACACGTTGTTGACGTTCTAGAAAGCCGATTTTAATATTCAACGTGGATTGCTCATTATAACGACGGCCCGAAATCTTGAAAGCCGCGCGCGCGTGTATAATCAACAAAAAAAAAGGAAAGAATAAGGAAAAGACAAAATAAGCGCACGTGCCAGATAAAGTTCGTGGAAAGGAATTTTGTTAGAACTGCCGGGGACTAATTTGTCGATTAGCCGGAAAAGCAGTGGGATACTTAAACTCCACGTCACAATACACAAGAGGGTGCAGAGAGAGAGAGGGGAGAGAAAGAGAGATATCTCCACGAGAGGAGGAAGAGAGGAGCACGTGCGCGACCGGGTCGATGTCGTGCCGCGCATATCGCTTGGGGAGGAGAGGTCGATAAGGCGCGCGTCTCTCTCACGGCATGAGCGAGCGAGCTTAATTAGCTCCTAAGCAGCTTAGGCCTGCAGCCCTGCTTCCCTTGCGAGAGAGCCCTATACAGCAGTCTCGAGCCGTTCTCCTCTTCCCGTCTCGCAAATCCACTTGGCATATTTTGGGACCAGTTCCCGGGGCCTGATGCTTTCTAACGCGGCGATATGTGTACACACATACACGAAAGCTTGTAGCACGCTCTTATAGGCGACACGTATAGTCGACAAACTCGAAATTACGCATATTCGCTGTTGTACCGAGGCGACGTAATGTGCCCGGGATGTTTACTCACTTATTAACCTGGTGCGCGCCGGCTACGGACGACTGCCTGCGAGATTGTTACGACTTCGCCAGGATTGAACGGTCTACCCAGTCTCTCCTCAACACGCAAGCGTATAGGCGTTGTTGGGACGCGAAGGAAAAGCTCGCAAGCACACGAAGCTTCTCTTCGCTCGGCCTCTGTCAGCAGAAGCGACGACAATAACAACAACACAGAGGCAACGTCAGCAGGGCAGCGGACGTGCCGAAGATTACAAGACGAACTTAGGAGGAAGCACTCGCGCCGGGTGTGTGCGGAGGGTGACGATGAAATCGCGGACGAGAGCTGCGGCGACGAGGTGCAGCGGCGCACTGCACGCGCAGCGAGTGCCGAGAGGGAGAGAGAAGGAAGCCTCCCGCGACACACTACTCGACTCTCTCTCTCTCTCTCTCTCGCGGGCGCGAGAGCGCAATCGGCGACGCAGACAATTTCCGAATGCAAACACGCAAGTGGTGCAGCACTCTCAGCCTGCACGGACAGTGCGCCGCGGCGGCCGACAGCATTGTTTTCCGATCGTCATCCCCCACCACCGCTACCGCTACCCTCCCTCTCTCGCGACTTTTCATCGGTCTCTCTGGTTCTCCGGGTTCTCCGCCGCCGCCCACGCATGCGCCGCTGGTGCGAAAAATATACTGGGTCGATCAGCGGAATATGGCGGCTGCTGGCGTACTACTGCTGGCTATTGCCGACGAGAGCTAAGGAGGAGAGAGAGAGCGCGCGTGCTGTGTGCGAATAGCGGGACGACAAGGGCCACCCCGGAGGAAGTTTACAAAGAGCGAGAGTACCGCTCTCCGGACGACGTGGTCAGCGCTAGCGGCTTTTGGGAGAGCGCATAGAACGGCCAAGTCAGCTCCGGCGGCGGCGGCGCAGTGTCGAAAAGAGATAACATACCGGTGGTGTAGCTGCTCTCTCTCTCTCTCTCTCCACACGCGCGAAAGAGAGGTGCTGCTGCTGCTGCTGGTAGCACCCCCCGCGCGCGCACGCGACCTCCAGGCTTTCGCGCTCGGCTCTCGGCGGTGGCCCCAGCGCGGAGAAGAGAGAGCCCAACTGATAAGTATAATATACACCTGGAAGCAGCCCGTGTTGGCGGCGATTACGTCGCCCGGAGCAGCAGGCCTCCACGACGGCGTTTAGAGCTGCGGAAGGAGGGCCAGCAGCAGGGGGAGAGGCTAAAGGCGGACGGTGAGGATGAGTGGCCGCCGTGCCAGCGCCGCGGCAGAGCTCACGGCCACGACTACCAAAATTACCTCGAGGACAACTAAGACGTCGAGGTCGAGGACGGCCAGGAGCCCGACCAGCGGATAACTTTCTCCTCGTGTCCGTCGCAGGGGTAACTGCTTCCTCATACCAATACTCGTATCTTGGACACGCACGACAACCTAGTGCTCCGATACTCCCAAGCCTGCAAGAAAGTAAGGGAGAGTAAGAGAGAGGGAGAGAGGAAGAGAGAGAGAGAGAGAGACAGTGAGAAAGAGATAGAAATAGAGAGAGAGAGAGAAAGCAGCAGCGCGAGGAACGAGCGTCGTCGTTGTTTACTGGCCGCACGCGCGCGCCAGGCATGCTCGCGTAACCGGGTGTCCAAGCTCGAGAACGCGGAGCAGTCGCCGTAGGCTGGAGGAAGTGCCTCCCTCGTCGGCAGGGAGTCGTAGATGCTGGACTACGAGAAGTACGACTAAGCCGAGCGAAACGGCGCAGGCCGGAGCCAAGACGAGGAGCACGCGGCCGGGGACTCGCCTGATTGAGGGCTGCCCGCCGCCGACCAAGACTGCTAGAAAATGCTGAAGCAATTGCAGATGGGGATGAGAGCTTTTCTCTTGATGGCCTCCCGTGTGTGGACCTGCATTTGTTTTCTACTCAGGAAGCAGGTTAGAGCCGTAAGTTGGGCACCCAGCATTTTAGCCAGCTTTGTCTTGTACATGATTTTCTTGGCTTTTTTTTTCCACTAAATTTAAGCTGAATCATCTATATTTGTTTGTTAAATTTAATGTTTCTTTTAGATTTCGCAAATGCAACCAGTCAAGTATGAAATCTTTCCCTTGTCTCCGCTCTCCAGGCATAGACTTAGTGAGTATTTTAGTACAATGGTTGATTTTTTTTCTTTAATAGGATATACACTTTAAATGATAAAAATACATTTGCTCTTGAAAAAGTCAGCGTAAAAGTTAACTGTTTGAATGTGTCATCTATATGTAAAATGTGTCTTCAAAGAGTTAAATTATTCTTTGCTTTTGGAGCATTTCCAAAAAGCACTACGAGATATTAGAAAATGAACAGAGAATTTCTAGTATTCTATATAAGTTAATTACTCAGACAAGAAGTTACATAATTTAACAAATATGATTTTTTTTAGGTATTGTAAAAAGAAAAGTTCTTGTATTAGATTTGGACGAAACACTTATTCATTCTCATCATGATGGTGTTGCTAGGACAACAGTCAGGCCAGGTACTCCTCCTGACTTTATTCTAAAAGTGACGATAGACCGGCATCCGGCTAGATTTTTTGTTCATAAGAGACCTCATGTTGACTTCTTTTTGGATATTGTTAGTCAGTGGTAAGTAGTTGAAAACTATATATGTAAATCTTTGATCTGAAATAATAACTTAAAAAACTTGTTAAAACAGGTATGAACTGGTAGTTTTTACTGCTTCAATGGAAATTTATGGTGCTGCTGTTGCTGACAAATTAGATAACAACAGAGGAATACTGAAGCGTAGATATTACAGGCAACATTGTACGCCTGAAATGGGTTCCTATACAAAGGACTTGTCTGCCATTTGTCCGGATTTAGCGTCGATCTTTATCCTTGACAACAGTCCTGGTGCTTACAGAGCTTATCCACGTACGTAAACTTACATTTGTAAAATGATAGTATCTAGCTTCAATTAAGAAAAATATTACGTTTGTAACAGATAATGCAATACCTATCAAATCGTGGTTCAACGATGCAGGTGACACTGCACTTCTAAGCTTGCTTCCTGTGCTGGATGCTCTCCGTTTTACACAAGATGTGCGTTCTGTTCTCTCAAGAAATTTACACTTGCATCATACCTGGTAGCATAGTTCGACTGCGACATTTTAAAGAATAAGGGAAGGGCATAAAGTTTAAATACTGTCTAGCCTGCTTCTGGCTTAAGACAAAGCTATAAGATGCGCGAGGTTGACTAAAGATCACTAAAGAGCTTCATCTGGATCGAGAAGATGGGCGTTGATCTACTAACCGATACGCTATTACACACATCAATGAAAAAAAATGATTCCTTGATTAACAAATGCGCTTCAGCACAAAACTTAAATTGATTTTTTTTTCTCTCTCCGTATACAGTTTGGCGAAAATTTCAAAGTTGTTATGCAGAATAAGCTTAATCTGCGCGATCATGCAATCAGCCAAAGATTCGACTTATTCCTCTTGTTTAAAAACCATAAAAGCATTGTTTATTATTTTCATTGTGACTTGCCAAATGTATATTTTTGTGTATGTTTTTTGATCCCAAGTATGACTTTTGTTTGTCATTGTGTTTTTTTTTAACTAGATAGAATATTGTAGAAAGCACACAAGAGAGAGACTGCAATCTCCAAGTACAATGCTTTTATTACAATTGTACATTGTTTGATCTAGGATGGCTAAATAAGTTGCTGAAACTCACTGTATCAGTGAGGCAGCTATTTTGATTATATTGTAATCTAAATGAAATATTGATAAATTTAATAAAATCAAATAATTATTCAATCTGAGGAAAAATTTAATTTGATTGGATATTCATTAAGGATAATAATTTGTTAAAACCTTATTCATGTGTCGCAAGCACGTGTATGAAATTATACTTTAATATTATCAATAGCAATTACTGCATGGTGTGTAAATACCGGAATGTACTCTGTAGAAATTGAACGATTTCTTCAGTTTTAATTGATAGGATTCAATGAAAAAACTGAAGTTATTATGATAGGGGATTATAATATTGTATGTATGCGAGTAACTAAACATGCGCATAAATTTGCGCATTATTTGAGGGAAAAGAAAGCAAAAACAAGAAACTATTTCAAAATTATTCTTTGTTGTAAATGTACTAAGTAAGTTGTTTGTATAAAAAGATTTTTTGCTTTTTAAAATTTGTCATAAAATATTTACTGATCAGTGCAGTCATTGGAAAGTGGAATCTTAATTTGGAATGAGTTTTGTTAACCAGTATCTACTTTTATCAAAATATATCTTTGTCAGATCTTTATTTTGGCATTATTGGATTTACATGAAAAAATGATATAGAAAATGCAATTGTAATCTTTCCAAAGATAAAAGAAATATTTTGATACAAATATGTACAAATACATTTAATTTTATTGTGGCTATGAGGTATTATGACACCCATTTAAATTGTATAAAATACAATATGTATTCTCTTTATATTGTATTGTTCATTTAGAATAAAAAAGCAAGAGTTTTATTTTTTTAATTTTTATTCCAATTTACCTTTAGTCAGAAAAAGACAAAGTATTGGAACATATTTGTCATTTACAAGATAGATATGCAGAATTCAAAAAATCAATAAAAAAAAAACATTGCCCAACACTTAATTGTATCCGCTTCCATACACACTTATTCAATACACCCAAGTCACACATATAAAATATTTCAAAACTAGAAAACAAGTCACTCTGTACCCTCTTGCATTGTACAAACTTGTACATTACTCTGGCAATAGTAATTATCAAGTAAATGCTAAAGTAAAGAAGAACAGTCCAGATTCATTTTTTTTAGAAATTCATTCTTTAGGAGGATCCTCTCGAATCATTTCTAGGGAGCTGTCGGAATTATTGGTACTACTACCACTACCCGCATCATCTTCTCTTTCAGTAGTTTTTTCTTGGCCTTGACTGGATGCCTCTAATTGCCATGGAGGAATGGAAGCTGGAGCACTTGGAAATTGTTTTCTATTGCAAACAAAAATTATTTGAGAATTAACATTAATAATTAAATAGTTTCTATGTTACTAGTTAAATTATTTTTATGAGTTAGTGTATTTACCTGGATAAAAGGAGAGACTTTAAACTAGCTAAATCTTGCTTTAGTTCTTGAACCAGATGAGGTACTGATGGGTCAACCAATTGATTTTGAGTCAGTTGCTGAACATCATTTTTAACTTGATTAATAGAATCCTTAACTTGTTGAATATTTTTATCTAATTCAACAACAGGGTCTTTTTCATCTTTCTTCTTGTCTCCAAACAAGAATCTGCTAATAACTCTCTGTAAGAAAATATGCCATCAGTATTAAAATTTTCTTGTTATTTTGATAAATATAAATATAGTTATAAGTACCTTATAAAACCAATAGACGCAATAGCAGCCAGCTGCAAACACAAGTACTCCGTTCAACAGTTCTTTCACTTTGTGATATAAACTCGGCTGGACAATTTGCCGTGGATATTGACTGTACGGCTGCCCTGGTGGTATGTTTACAACGCTGTAGTCAGCTTGATTTGGCAAATTTACAATTGCAAGTTCGCATGCTCTTTGGATTTCCCTCTCTGTTAGTCCCTTGCGTCTCAGAAAATCCTGCTTCTGATTAAGAGGACTAGTGGAAACCTTTGGGTTTTGCAAAAATTTAACAGCTGTGTTTACCTAAAAATAAATTTCAAATATCCCACATTAATGATTCAGTTATAACAAATGTCTCTATAGCACTTTATTTACCCAAGCTTATCAAGGTAGATCAAGTACTTTGAAAAATCAATTTTTTTCTCTTTTATTTTTCTGGCATTACATAAATTTCGACTAACAAGCAAGCGTTAAATTATGCCGATGAATAAATCGCAATGATTGTTTTTCATGAGTTAACGATTTTCCAAGCGTATAACCTCCAATCATCTTGAAAATGGGAATGTAGTAAGAAAAAAAAAGTCAATTTAATTAAACAATTAGGTCAAGTTGTCAGTGGGAACTGGGGGAAAAAAGACAACAGTCAGCGCCTATTCCGTTGAAACGTTATAGCGCTCCAGGCAAGTCCCATTGACAACATCGATGGCGAGACAAGTCGAAGAAGCGTCTTTCCCTTCTCCCCGTCTGCTTGTCAATCAAAAAACTAGCCGATCATCGTCCAAGACAGTAAGACTCAGTTACAAGATAAGCAATAAAAACAGTAGTATATACACACGTAAGGAGAGAAAGAGAGAAGAAGCAAAGGAGAAAAACAGAGGCAGGAGTAGAGAGAAGAGAAAAAGGACTTACGAGATCGTCACGCAGAGGTGCGTGAGCTTGGGGTCCGAGTTGCTGCTGGTGCTCTTCCATCGCCAGGTGGTCGTGGGTGGCCGCCCGGAGGGCCGACGCTCCTCCTCGGTCGTCGCGCGCGGAGGCGGCTCTCCCTCTTTCTCTCTCTCTCTCTCTCTCTCACACTCCTCCGCCGCCGCTGCTGCTGCACTCCGCGAGCTCCGTTTTCCTCCCGAAGCCGCAGCGAGTGGAGAGCGCGCGCGCGCGCGTCTCGGCTCTCCTCACGTGCAGAAAAAACGCCGCATGATATGGTTATGCAACCGCGGCGCGTCCTCCTCGGGGTCCGTGTCAGCGTTGTCGCACGCGCGATGACACTTCAATGTGCAAATTTTCAACAAAATTTTAAGCGACTCGCCCAATGTCTTGGCTCGAGGTGGGGCAACGAGAGAGTGAGAGCGTGGGCAGCTGACGCTTTCTCAACTGCTGGACGGCTAGTATCGAGGACACACTGCGGCTGCTCTCCTCTGTCCGTGTGTTCGTTTCTCGGCGGCTCCGGTTTCTCCCTCTCTCTCTCTCTCTCTCTCTCTCTCTCTCTCTTTCGTCGGCTCCTCACACTTATTCTCGAGGCACGCGCGCCTGGACGTGCCTTTGGAATAGTAATACAGCTCTCTGCTCTCCAACTTATGTATATATACTGCACTATACCGACTTATCGGTTGCGTTATTTTTACGAAATCTCGCCCATTGCTTGTCTCACTCGGTCGTTTCTAATAAACATGTACCCACGCTGTAGTTCTCCCTCTCGCTCTTGTATTTCTCTCTTTTCTTTGCGGCTGAATCACGCTTATGATACTCTGGGTATACTTCAGTTCGCCGAGAACAAAGTACGGCATAAGTTATTTACGACTGTTCTTTGTTCGTTGCTCGACTTACAAAATCTGTAAACCGATGATTTATCTTGCGCGCAACAACAGCAGCCGCAGCTCTTGCTGCTCCACTGAGAGAAGCGCACTTTGAACAGGTGCAATTTCGTTTTGCGCCGAAAGTTCGACGCTCCTCTTATCTTCTACGGTCTCAATTTCATCCAGACGCTCTTACTTGTATCGTCACGACTGTATAAATAAATCTGCAGCTGCGATCTATACATACAAGTAGAGAAAAAGAGAGAGGACTGTGTGGTAAAAATAAAAAAAATTATCTCAAATTGCCCAATATAATACGTATTTACATACGCAACGTGCGTTTATCGCGTTGCTAAAGATTTTCTAGAGCCGGGGGCCCAGGCACAAAGCGCTAATCAGCGATAATGCATCCGTAAAGCGTGCGCGGGAGCAAGTTATATATAGCCCAAGAGGAATGTAAAACAAATAGAGCAGTGCGATTCTGCAACGCCCGGCTACGTTGCAGCTCTCATGCTCTCTCTCTCTCTCTCTCTCGCCCTGACCTTCTCTCTCTGTCTATGCCATCCTTTAAATCTCTTCTTTTCAACACCCTTTTCGAGCGTGATGTTGCTGACTGGAACTCCAGGCTGACTGGAACTCCAGGGCTGCGACTCTGGGCCTCCCTCCCTTTGTCATCCCCTCCGACTCACCATCCAGCTAATCACCTCTCCCTCTTTCTCATTTTTCCATCCTCCATCCTCCTTTTTCCTCGTTCTATTTCGCTCACTGAGTGCATACAGCCTTTTCTTTTTCTTTGACTTTTTTTTGATTACCGTTTATTATTACTATTATTTACTTATTCTATACCTGGAAGTTTTGCTCACTATCTCGCTATGTA